>CM066033.1:1029842315-1029854815 GCA_033557465.1 Ichthyophis bannanicus | reverse complement strand
CTCCTCCCTCCTCCACCTCCACCTCCTCCACCTCCTCCTTCCACCTCCACCTCCACCTCCTCCTCCCCTCCACCCCTCCTCCTCCTCCTCCACCACCTCCTCCTCCACCTCCACCCTCCACCCTCCACCTCCTCCTCCACCTCCGCCACCTCCTCCACATCCTCCCTCCTCCACCTCCTCCTCCTCCACCTCCACCTCCTACTCCTCCACCTCCACCTCCTCCACCTCACCTCCACCTTCACTTTTCAACCACCTCCTCCCACCTCCTCCACCTGTACCTCTCCACTCCTCCACCTCCACCTCCTACCACCTCCACCTCCACCTCCTCCTCCACCTCCTCCTCCTCCACCTCCTCCTCTTCCTCCTCCTCCTCTTCCACCTGTTCTTCTACCTCCTCTCCACCTCCACTTCCTCCACCCGTCCTCCCCTCCACCTCCTCCTCCTCCACCTCACCACCATCTCCTTCCTCCTCCTCTACCTCCTCCTCCTCCACTCCACTCCACCTCCACCTCCACCTCCACCTCCACCGCCTCCTCCACCTCTACCACCTCCTCCACCTCCACCTCCTCCTCCTCCTCTCCCTCCACCTCCTCCTCCTCAACCTCCACCTCCCACCACCTCCACCTCCTCCTCCTCCCTCCACCTCCAACTCCCATCCCCTCCTCCTCCTCCTCCTAACCCTCCACCTCCCACCTCCACCTCCTCCTTCCACCTTCCACCTCCAACTCCTTCTCCTTATCTCCACCTCCACCTCCCTCCTCCACCTCCACCTCCTCCCCCTCACCTCCTCCTACCTCACCTCCTCCACCTCTACCTCCACTCATCCACCTCCACCTCCACCTCCTCCACCTCCACCTCCACCTTCACCTTCACCTCCTCCTCCACCGCCTCACTCCTCCTCCTCCACCTCCCCCCTCTACCTCTTCCACCTCCACCTCCTCCTCCACCTCCTCCACCACCTCCACCTCCACCTCCAACTCCACCTCCACCACCTCCTCTCCTCCACCACCTCCTCCCTCCTCCACCTCCACTCCACCTCCTCCACCTCCACCTCCACACCTCCTCCAACTCCTCCACCTCTCCACCTCCTCCAATTCCACCCTCCACCTCCTCCACTCCCCCCTCCACCTCCTCCACCACCTCCTCCACCTTCCACCTCCTTCCTCATCCTCCACCTCCACCTCCCCCTCCTCCCCTCTCACCTCCACCTCCACTCCACCCTCCACCTCCCTCGCCTCCACCTCCTCCTACACTCCACCCCTCCTCCACCTCCTCCTCCTCCTCCACTCTACCTCCACCACCTCCACCTCCTCTCCTCCTCCCTCCATCTCCACCTCCCGTCGCTCCCCTCCAACTCCACGCACCTCCACTCTCCTCCTCCACCTCCTCCACCTCCACCTCTACTCTCCACCTCCACCTCCTCCTTCCCACCACCACCTCCACCTCCACCTCCACTCCCTCCTCCTCCACCCTTCCTTTACCTCCTCCACCTCCTCCTCCAACCCCACCTCCTCCTCTACCTCTACCCTCCTCCAACCTCCACCTCCACCTCCACCCTCCTCCTCCTCCTCCCTCCCTCCCCCTCCACCTCCACTTCCACCTCTACCTCCACCACCTCCACCTCCCAGCCCTCCAGCTCCTCCTCCACCTCCACCTCGCTCCTCCTCCTCCCACCTCCACTCCCACCTCCACCTCCACCTCCTCCTCCCTCCTTCTCCTCCTCCACCTCCACCTCCACCTCCACCTCTACCGCTCCTCCTCCTCCTCCACCTCCACCTCCCCTCTCACTCCATCTCCACCTCCTCCTCCACCTCGCGCCTCCACCCCACCTCCACCTCCACCTCACTCCTCCTCCTCCTCCCCTCCTCTCCACCTCCACCCCTCCTCCTCCTCCACCTCCACCTCCTTTCTCCCACTCCTCCACTTCTAACCTCCTCCTCCACCTCCACACCTCCACTCCTCCACCCCACCTCTACCTCCACCTCGCTCCACCTCACCTCCTCCACCTCTACCCACTCTCCCCTCCACGACCTCCACCTCCACCTCCACCTCCACCTCTACTTTACTCTCACCTCCTCCACCTTCTCATCCACCTCATACTCTCCACCTCCTCCACCTCCACCTCTACCTCTTTCCACCTCCACTCCCTCCTCCTCCACCCACCTCCACCACCTTCAACCTGCACCTCCACCTCCACCTCCACCTCTCCAACTCCCCCTCCACCACCTCCACCTCCTCCACCACCTCCACCTCCCCTCCAACTCAAGCTCCATCCTCCACCTCCACCTCCACCTCCTCCACCACTTCCACCTCCCACCTCCACCTCCTCCAATTCCACCTCAACCTCCTCCACTTCCACCTCCACCTCCTCCACCACCTCTCCACCTCCTCCATCTCCACCTCCACCCCCTCCCCTCCTCCATCTCCCCCTCCACCTCCACGTCTCTCCACCTCCACCTCCTACCTCCACCTCCTCCTCTCCTCCTCTACCTCCTCTCACCTCCCTCCTCCACCCTCTACCTCCTCCACCTTCCCCCTCCACCTCCTCCTCCTCCATCTCCAGTCCCCTCCACCTCCACCTCTACCCCAACCTCCTCCACCTCCTACTCCACCTCCTCCTCTACCACCAACTACTCATCCTCCACCTCTACCTCCTCCTTCACCTCCTCCTCCTCCACCACCACCACCACCTCCTCATTCCTCCTCCTCCTCCACCCTTCCTCCTCCTCCTCCACCTCCTCCTCCTTCTCCACCCCACCACGACCACCACGCTCTTCTCAACTCCTCCTCCTCCTCCTCCACCAACTCCTCCTCCTCCTCCACCACCCTCCTCCTCCTCCTCCTCTTCCACCACCACCTCCACCACCACCATCCTCCTCCACCTCCTCCTCCTCCACCAACACCTCCTCCTCCATTTCCTCCTCCTCCACCTCCTCCTCTTCCTCCACCTCCACCTCCTCCATCTCCTACTCTCTCCTCTCTCTCCACCTCACGCCTCCACCTCCCCCTCCTCCTCCTCCTCCAGCTCCTCATCCCTCTCTCCTCCTCCACCTCCACCTCCACCTCCTCCTCCTCCACCTCCACCTCCTCCTCCCTACACCTCCACTCCGCCTCCCACCGCCACCCTCCCTCCACCTCCTCCTCCTCCTCCACCTCCTCCTCTTCTCCTCCCCACCACCTCCTCCTCCTCCTCCTTCTCTCCTCCTCTTCCTCCCCACGCTCCATCCACTCCCCTCCCTCTCCTCCCCACCTCCATCCTCTCAACTCCTCCTCCTCCTCTCCACCTCCTCTCCAACCCCTCCACCTCCCACCTCCACCACCTCCCCACCTCACCACCCTCTCCTCACCTCCCCTCCTCCTCCTCCTCCTCCTCTCTCCTCCCCTCCACTCCACCTCCCTCTCCTCCTCCTCCACCTCCACTCTCCTCCTCCTCCTCCACCTCCAACTCCTCCAACCCACCTCCCCACCTTCCTCCTCCTCCTCCCCACCTCCACCCTCCACCTCCTCCTCCTCCTCCTTCCTCCCCTCCACCTCCTCTACCTCCACCGTCCTTCTCTTCCATACTCCCCACCTCTACCTCCTCCTCCACCCCTCCACCTCCACATCCTCCACCTCAGCGCGTCTCCACCTCACCTCCTCCACCTCTACCCCCACCTCGTCCCCCTCCACCTCTTCCACCTTCCCACCCGCCTTCACCATGTCCACCTCCTTCCCACCTTCTCCCCTTCTACCTTCTACCTCCTCCAGTCCTCTACCACCTCCTCTTCCACCTCCACCTCCTCCTACCCCTCCTCCACCCACCTCCATCGCGCACTCCTCCCCCTCCACCTCCAACTCTCACCTCACATCACCTCCAACATCCTCCACCACCTCCACCTCCTCCAGCCTCCAACCTCCAGCTCCACCTGCTCCTTCCACCTCCCACTCCTACAACTCCACCATTCACCTCCTCGCACCACTTCCACCACCTTCCTAACCTCTCGCAATTCTGGCACCTCAAACTCTGCCACTTTGCACCACCACACCCGCTCCTCCAGCCTCCCTCCTCGCAACCTTCCACCTTCCAGACTCGTCCCCCTCCTCCATCCTCCACGTCGCACCTCCACGCTTCCTCTCCCTTCGCACCTCCATATCTGCAGCACGCACGCTCCTGCCCCTCTCCTCCTCCACCTCTACCTCCTCTACCCTCCCCCTCCACCTCCTCCTCCTCCTCGCTCCCCTCCATCTCCCACCTCGCACTACTCCACTCTCTTCCATGCGCTAGCCTCCACCCCGTCCCACCTCCTCCCACCTCTCCCCTCTAAAACCTCTCCACCTCCACCTCCAGCCTCACCCCTCATCCAGCTTCCACCTACACCCTCCTCCACATTTCCTACCGCCTCCAACCTCCACTGCTAAGCTCGCTCCACCTCCTGCTCGTCCACCCTCCACCTCCTCCTCCTCCATCCATCTCTCTACCCGCCTCCTCCTCTCCCACCTCCATTCCAGCGCTTCCACCTCCCCTTCCACCTCCACCTCTCACCACCTGCCACCTCCGAACCTCCAGCTCCTCCTCGCTCCACCTCCGACCCCGTCCACCTCCTCCTCCATTCCTCCAGCTCCGCACCTCGCTCCTCCTCGCTCCCCGCTCGCAACTCCACGGCCACGCACCACCACCACAACCACCGCACCACCACACCCTCTACCTCCTCCTCGCTCACTCGCTCCACCCCCACCCTCCACCTCTTCCACCTCGCACACCTCCACCTGGCGCCTCCGTCCTCCTCCTCTAGCCTCCACCTCCTTCCTCCACTCTGCCACCTGTCCTCCTCCCCAACCACCTCTCCTCACCTAACCACCTCGCTCCTCCATCCTCCTCCACGGCTGCCACCTCCATCCTCGCACCGTCCTCCTCGCACCTCCACCTCCACCTCCACCTCTTCGCATTTCCACCTCCTCCAGCCCTCCAATCCTCTAACCGTCCCAGCCATCCATCCATCCTCCACCTCGTACCTTCTCCTTCTCACCTCCACCACCTCCACCGTCCTTCCCTGCCAACGCTCCACCTCCACCGTCCTCCAGCCTCCACCTCCACCTCCACCTCGGCACTTCACTCCCCTCCACCTCCATCCACCTCCTACCCTCAAGGCACCTCCAGCTCCCCTTCCTCCCCACCGCACCCTCGGCACCGATCCTCCTCTCCTCCTCCTCCACTCCCTCCACCTCCTCCTCCCTCCTCCTCCGCTCTCCTCCTCCATCTCCTCCTCGGCGACCACCAGCCACCACGTGCACCACCACGCACAATCTCTACCTCCTCCTCTCCCCCCTCATTCCCCCTCCCACCTCCAACCTCCTCCACCTCTCACATCGCACCTCCCCTCCTCCTCGCACTCTCTACTCTACCTCCTCACCAACCTCCCTCCAAACCTCCTCCACGTCTCCAGCCTCTCCTCGCTCCACCACACCTCCTCCCTTCCACCTCCCCACTCCCACTTCCCCTCCTCCACACCCATCCACCGTCCACCTCTTCCACATCCAACGCCACCTCCACCGCTCCACCTCCTCCACACTATCCC
This sequence comes from Ichthyophis bannanicus, assembly GCA_033557465.1. Taxonomy (NCBI): domain Eukaryota; kingdom Metazoa; phylum Chordata; class Amphibia; order Gymnophiona; family Ichthyophiidae; genus Ichthyophis; species Ichthyophis bannanicus. The sequence continues at coordinate 1,029,849,260 of CM066033.1, read as the reverse complement.
TCCTCCACTTTCCTAGCACTCTTCCCCAACCATCCTCCCCCTCCTCCTCATATACCGTCCTCCTACTCCACCTCCACCTCCTCCTATCCCTCCACCTCCTCCTCTCCCCTCCCACCTCCTCTACCCTCCTCCTCCACCTCCACCTTGCTTCTCCTCCACCTCCACCTCCTCCTCCTCCTCTCTCGCACCTCTCTTCCTCCCTCAGCCTCCAGCTCCACGCCCTCACACCGTCCACCTCCTCCTCTCACTCCATCCACCTCCTTCCACATCCTTCTCCACCGTCCACCTCCTCCTCCTCCTCCAACTCACCCTGCATCTACGCTCTCGCGAATAAAAAAAAAAAAAAAAACCCCCCTCCACCTCTCCACCTCCACCTCCTGCGCCCCCTCCCCTCCTCCCCTTCACTTTCACTCCTCCACTTCTCCCACCTGTACCTGATGATCCTCCTTCCACCTCGGTCACCTCTACCACTTCCCCAGCTTCGCGTCCACGCTCCTCCTGCTTCCACCCTCCTCCTCCTCCACCTCCTCCTCTTCCCTCCTCACCTCCCCTCCTCGCTCTCTTCTCCTCTCTCTTCGCTCCACCACCTCCAGTCCTCCACATCCACCGTGCCTCCTCCTCCACCTCCACCTCCATCTCGCTCCCTCCTCCTCTAGCCTCCTCGACACCCTCCACTTCTAGCGTCCGACCTCGCACCCTCCACTCACCCCTCACACCTCTAGTCTACCACCATCCTCCCCCTCCACCCATCATCCTCCTCCCCTCCTCTGCCTCCTCTACCTCCAGCTCCTCCTCCTCACCTCCGCCTCTCTCCTTTTCCAGTCCACCACTACCTGCTTATCCTCCTCCACTCTCCCCCTCCTCGCTCAACTCCACATCCACATCCTCGCTCCTCACTCCTAAACTCCACCTCCACCTTCCACTCATCCTCCTTCACCACCCCTCCACCTCCAACTCCTTCTCCATAACAACCTTCCACCACTCGCACCTCCTCCTTCCACCTCCACATCCTCCACCTCACCTCCTCACTAGCCCTCACCGTCCTCCTCCACTCTCCGCTCCACATCATCCACCGATCCACCTCCACCTCTTCGCACCTCGCCCCATCCACCTTCCTCGCTTCACCTCCTGCACACTCCCTGTCTCTCGCACGCTCTAAAAACTCTCCTCCTCGCTCCACCTCCACCTCCCCTCCCTCGCTCCGCACCTCCTCCACCACTCCACCACCTCCACGCACCTCCAGCCTCCACCTTCCAACTCCACCTCCACACACTCCTCCTCTCCTCCATCCAGCCACCCCGTCCACTTCGCTCCTACCTCCAGGCCTCTCACCTCCTCCACTGCTCCTACCTCCACCTCCTCGCCCACCTTCGCACGCACCTCCACGCATCCTCCAATTCCTGTTTCCACCTCACCTCCTCCACTTCCACCTCCACCTCCTCCACAACCTCTCCTCCATAGTCCACCTTCCCTCTCATGATCCATTCCACCTTCCACCTCACCCCTCCTCCATCTCCACCCTCCACCTCCTCCATCCTCGACCCTCTCTACTCCACCTCCTCCTCCACCTCCACCTCCTTTCCACCTTCCTCCTGCCTCCACGCCCTTCTACTCCTCCTCCGACCTCCACCGCCATCTCCTCCTCCTCCATCTCCACCTCGCACCCTCCTCCAGCTCCAGCCCAACTCCATCCTCACCCTCCCCACCATGCCACCTCTCCACCTCCACCTCACCTCCACCTCTCCCACCGCCTCCATCTCCACCTAAACCTCTCACCTGTTTTCCACTTCCCCTGCCTCATTTCGGGCACCCCTCCAGCTGCCGACCTCCTCCACCTCCACCCTTTCCTCCACGCCTGCCTCGCAACCCACCCTTCCATCCTTCCTCCACCTGCCCTACCACTCCTCCACCTCCAACCTCCATCTCCACCTCCTCCTCCACCCTCTCCACTTCACCTCCTAGTCCATCCACCTCTACCGTCCCCAACCCTCTCCTCCAGCACCTGCCACTCCTCCTCCGCCACCTCCACGCTCCTCCTCGCTCCTTCCTCCTTCTCTCCACTCTCCCACAATCCACCTCCACCGCCTCCTCTCTCCTCCTCCTTCTCCTCCTCCACGCTCCATCTCCTCCCTCGCCTCGCAACCTCCACCTCCTCCCTATACCCCTCCTCCTCCACTCTCCACCATCCCCTCCAACTCCATCTGCCACCTCTCCTCCACCTCCACCTCCCCACCACCACCTCCACTCCTCCTCTCTCCTCTCCTCCTCATCCACCTCCACGTCTCCTCCTCCACCTCCTCCTCCTTCGCGCACATCTCCACTTCACCTCGCGTCCTCCCACGTCCACCGTCGTCTCCACCTGCCACCTCACCTCTCCAAATCACACCTCCATCTCACCTCCTCCACCTCTATTCCCTTCCACCTCGCGCCTCCTGGCACCTCCACGCTCATTCCACCGTGCTACGGCTCTTCGCTTCACCTCGCTCATTCCTTCTCCACCTCTACCTCGACCTCCTCCACCTCTTCACCTCTACTCTTTCCACCTCTACCACCATCCTCTCCGCACCACGGGTGCATCCACCACCGTCCCCTCCACCTGCTACCTCACCTCCGCACCCTCCACCTCCAACTCCAGCTCCACTCACTCCATCCTCCTCACCACCTCTCACCTCCTCCATCCTCAGCTGCCCACATCCTTCGGCACCTCCACCGTCTCACGGCCTCACACCACTTCCCACCAACCTCGCACCTCCTCCAATTCCACCCTCTAGACCCTCCTCCACTTCTCACCTCCACCTCCTCCCCAACCTCCCTCCCGCCTTCCGCCATCTCCACCTCCGCCATCCACCTCCTCGGCACCTCTCCACCTCGCTACTCCCCTCCTCCTCTACCCCTTCCACCTCCTTCTCCTCCACTCTAGCCTCCCCATGCCACCTCCACGCTATAGCCTCTCCTCTCCTCACATCTCGCACCTCCACCTCTACCCCACCGCTCCGCCACTATCCAACCTCCACCTCACACCTGCCTCCACTCCAACTCTACTCTACCAACCTCCACCTCCTACCTCCACCCATTCGTCCTCCATTGCATTTCTCACGCTCCACCCTCCACCTCCTCCCACCTTCCACCTCTACCTCCTTCCACTTCGCAACCTCGCTCCTGTCCACCGTCCACGCTCCTCGCACCCTCCACCTTCCCACTTTCCCTCCAGCCGTCCGACCACCTCTCCACTCCATCCTCCTGCCAGCTACTCCTCCACCTCCACCTCCTCCTCCTTCTCCTGCGCATGCCTGCTGCTTCGCACTCCACCTCCTCCTTCGCCTCCTGCCTGCCTCCTCCTCCATCTTCCTTCCTCCACCACCACCTCCTCCTCCACGCCTCCTCCTTCCTTCCACCTCCTCCTCCTCCTCCTCTGCCTCCACCACCACCACCACGCAACAACCACCAACCTACACAACCTCTACGCCGCCTCCTCCTCCTCCTGCCTCGCCAACCCCACCACGCACCTCCTCCACGCTCCACTCCTCCTCACCTCCACCCTTCTCCTCCTCCTGGCCACCATCACCGTCACCTCCTCGCTCCTTCTCGGCACCTCCTCTCCCCCAACACCTTCCTCCTCCATTTCTACCTCCTCCACCTGCCTCCACCTCTACCTCCACCCTCCACCTCCTCCTCCTCCATCTCCACCTGCCACTCCCGACCCTGCCACCGTCCACCTCCTCCATATTCCACATCCACGCTCCACTCCCCTCCTCCTCCTCCACCTCCACCCCGTCACCGCCTCGCATCCTCCTTCTCCCACCATCCCCTCCACCTCCTACTCGTCCACCCTCCACTTCCCCTCCACCTTCCACCATCCTCCACACTCCAGCACCTCCTAGCTCCTCCTCCACCTCCACTCTCTCTCCTCCTGACCTCCTCCATCTCCTCCTCCTCCTCCACCTCGCACCTCCTCCTTCCTCTGCTCCTCCTACCTCCATCTCTCCTCCAACCACCACCATCCTCCTCCTCCTCCCACTTCCTACCTTACTCTCTCTCTCCACCTCCTCTCTCCTCCTTCCTCCTCCACCACCACACAACGCTGCTACGCTCCTCCTCGCTCCTCGGCACCCTCCTACCTCGCACCTCCTTCTCACCTCGCCCCTCAACCTCCAGCCAGCCTCCGCCTACTCCACCTCTACCTATCTCTCCTCCTCCACTCCACTCCTCCTCCTAACCAACACCTTGCCTCCTCGCAGCCTGCCCCCTCCTCCATTCCTCCACCTCTGCTCCAACTCGGCAGCCTCCACCACCTAGCTCACCTCACTCACTCTCCACTCTCTTCCAATCCTCCAACTCCACCTCCACCTCCACCTCCACCCCTCCTCGCACCAAATCCATCCTCCGCGACCTGCCTGTCCACACCTCCTCGCTACTTCTCACCTCCAGTCGGCACCTCCACCCCCTCCTCGCACCTCCCCTCCTCCACCTCTACCTCCTCCACCCTCGCATCCTCCACTTCACCTCCTCCTCGGCACCTCCACCCGTCCACTCGTCCTCAAGCCCTCCTCGCTCCACTCTCCACCTCCTCCTCCACCGCCTTCGCACCGCACGCTCCTCCCCTCTTCCTCTCCTCCTCTCTACACTCTGACCCTCGCTCTCTCTCCCGCACCTCCACCCAGTCCCTTCCACCTCCTTCTCCACATCCTCCACCCCACCGTCCTCCTCCTGCCAGCCTCCACCCGAACTCCTCTACTCCTCCACCTCACCTCGTCCACCTCACCCTGCTTCCACCCTCCGGTCCACTCTGAACCCGTCTACTCCACCTCCTCCACCTCCACGCAGGAGGGTCCTCCTACCTCCGACCTCCACCTCCTCACCTCCACCTTAACTTTTCAGGACTTTCACTCCTCCACCTTCTCGCACGCTGTTACGCGTCTATCCTCCTCCACCTCCACCTCTATCCATCTTCCAGCCTCCTCGACGCTCCTCTTGCACTTCCTCGCCCCGCACTTTCCTCCTCCTTCCCCTCCTCGCTCTTCCACCTCCAGCCTCCTCGCTCCTCCTTCTTCCTCCTCCTCTTCCTCCACCACCCTCCACCTCACACCTCCCGGCTCTCCTCCACCTCTGCATCTCCACCTGACCTCTCCTCTTCAACCTCCTCCACCTTACGCTCCACTTCCACCTCCCCGCTCCACGTGCTCCAGCCACCTCACACCTCTACCACTTCTTCCACCCTCTTCACCCTCCTCCTCCTCCTCCACTCTCCAACTCCACCTGGCGCTCTCCTTCTCCTCCCACTCCTCCTCCACCTCCACGCCTCTCCTCCTCCACACCTCCACTCTCGCACCTCCACCACCTCCATTAGATCCAGCATCGCAGCCTCCAGCTCCTCCTCTACCATTCCGTCTCTCTCTTCCTTCCTGCCCCTCCCTCCTCCTCCTCTCACCTCCTGCCTCCTCCTCCTCCACTCTCCTCCACCACCACCTCACTCCTCCTCCACCTCCCTCCATCCTCCTCCTCCACCTCCTCCTCCTCCTCCACCACCACCACAACACCAACCTCTACCTCCTCTCTCTCCTCGCTCTCATCCCCTCCTCCTCTCCACAGACTCCACCTCCTCCACCTTCCACCTCCACCGCCGCCTCCCCTCCTCCTTCCACCTCGTACCTCCACTTTTCCCTCCACCGTGCCACCTCCTCGCTCTACGCATACGCCTCTCTCCTCTTCACCTGCCCCCTCCGTCCACCTCCGCCAACTCCACCTCCACCACCCATCCACCTGCCCTCCTCCCCCTTCTTCCACCTCCAACTCCACCTCCCCTCTCACCTCCTCCACACTACCTCGCTCCCTGCCGCCACCCTCCTTCCACTTCAAAAGAAAAAATTACGCTCCATCCTCTCCCCCTTCCTCCTCCTCTCACCTCCTCGTCCACCTCCACCCCTCCTCCTCCGCTCCCCTCCAAGTTCACATCTCCTCCTCCACCCATCCAACCTCCACCTTCCTCCACCTCTTCCACGCTCCAACTACCTCTCCGTACTGCTCCACCTCTACCTCGGGCATCTGCTCTCCTGCGCACCTCCTCCTCCGGTCCTCGCACTCCACCTTCTCTCGCTACTTCCGACCTCCATCCCCGTCCTCGAGCTCCTCCTCCACCTCCACCTCCACCTCCTCCTCCTCTCCTTCCAACTCCACCCTCCTCCTTCTCCCTCCACCTCCGCCTCCATCTCCCTCGCTCCACTTCACAGCCACCCTCCCTCCTCCTCCATTCCCCTCCTCCTCCCTTCCTCTCACCCTCCACCTCCTCCCTCCTCTCCTCGAAACTCAGCCACCACCACACAACCTCGACCTCCTACCCCTCCTCCTCCTCCTCCTCCAACCCCACCCACTCACTCCCTCGCGCCTACCACCTCCCCTCCACCTCCACATCTGCTCCTCGCTCCCCTCAGCCCTCCACCGTCACTCTTCCTCCTACTCTTCTCCACCCTCCACCTCCTCCCTCGGCACCAACACTCCCCCTCCTTTCTTACCTCCTCCACTCCTCCACCTCTCTACCCTCCCACGCTCCACCCCCTCGCATCTTCCACCTCCACGCTCCCCTACTCTTCGCTTTCGCGACCTCATCCACTCCCACGTCCTCCACCTCCACCTCACCCCACCTCTCACCCCCCCTTCTCCACCTCCTCTCGCACCTCCACTGCTTCAACTCCACCACCCTCCTCCATTTCCCAAACCTCCTCGCATCCTCCACCTCTCCACCTGCTCACGCTTCTTCACCTCCACCATCCACCTCCGCTCCACCTCCTCCACTCTCCACGCTCCACCTCCATTCCAGCTCCTCCAACCCTCCACTCACCCCTCCCCATCCAGCACCTCAGTCCCCACCTCCTCTCATCCTCCATCTCCTCTCCTCCTACCCACCTCCTCCTCGCTCGCAGCCCACGCTCCTCCTCCTCCTCCTCCTCC
>CM066033.1:1029644191-1029836691 GCA_033557465.1 Ichthyophis bannanicus | reverse complement strand
GCGCTGGATATTCTTCTCTCCAACTGTTACATTTTGTCTGCGATTCCATTCCTTCCGCAAGCAGTGCCAATCCCTTGCTCAGCTATCCCACTCACATAAGAAACACATGTATTTTATATATCCCTGCTGCAGTCCCATTAAAAGGGCAACTACCTTCAAGTCACCACAGAGGTGCCAGCTGTACTTGTTATAGTTAATGGAAGTCAGTAGATGCTTTAAGTTATCGTATCTATTTCATGTGGCCGGCATGCGCTACTGGAATAAATGGAAGACGGTTTCCATTGTTCAAAAGCACAGCCTTCAGACTCAGTTTCGAAGAGTCTATAAATAGTCTCCAGTCTTGTGGGTCATGAGTGATTTTTAAGGCATTCATGAGGCTTTCAATATCGGAACAGAATACCAAATTACTTTCCTTTCTGAAGAAAGGCTCCAACTGCTGGTGGCGCTTTCGATATGAAGTAATGTTGACATCTTCTTCTAGAAGATTCCATTGTTGGAGTCTTGATCCTAGCAATTCTGCCTTGTTCTTGGATAAGTCCAAATCACGAACCAGGTCATTTAGTTCTTCCTGTGTAATTCTGTGTGGAGTTGATATGCATCCCATTGAAAATCTGGGTCACTGCATGCTGACGGACCAGGAGAAGAACAGGTCGGCTCACCCTTGTCCTCATCAGATGAATCAAGAGAATATTCTGATGGAGGTTCTGGAATAGGAAGTCCCTCACCATGTGGAACTGGTCTCAATGCAGACAGAATGTTTGGGTAGACTATGCTCAACTTCTTTTGCTTCATTAATCAGCTGGAAAGAGGAGGAACCAGCAGAAGTAACAGTCATTTATGTGGTTGCTTGGCTCTCTCCACACCATGGGAACTGCAAATGGCATTGATGGTCTTTTGCAATTCAACCACTGTGAAAGCTGTGTTGTACATGTAGCGCAGCATATATGTGGGGCTCAAGGCTTGTCATGGTCACCAATCTTGTATCAGAAGTAAAGATGATATGCCTTCTTCAGTTGAGAAGTGATACTTCTCTTCTGGTTGGCAAATGTCACTTTCCCACAAATGTAGCAGAAATTGTCAATGATATTAACGCACTTTTGTGGCATTACTGTTCTGTATTGTACCTAAATGGCTAAAATTATATGATTAAAAAAGTTACATGTAACAGTAGCTTAAACTGTCTCGCACACAGTCTGAAATATTTTAAATGCTCAACCTTTCTGACTGCGTATAGAACACTGCTGACGTCAGATGACTTCAGCAGCCATCTGGCAGTAGTATTGCATTGCATCAGAAAATGATGCAATCAACTCTGGATGATGTGTGCATGCTGGTATTATGCAATGTGATGCAATATTACATCATTCAAGGCTTATTTGGGATGTTGTTGATGTCCTACTGGATAAATTTACACGGTGAAACGTCAAAAATGAACTACCTGCAATATCTTCAAAACGAGAGCCAATAATATTTTTTTAATGTTATATTCGTGTTCAGCTCACCAAGATACTACAGATTAGGGTCTTTTAAAGTCAGTAACGATTTCAATGTTGACCAGTGGAATCCAGGATCTCCTTATTTCTAGATGTTGCTGCAGTGGAGATGCACCAATCAACATCCGACATATAGAAATCCCCTATCAGTAGCACTTCCCCTTTCCTAGCAATGCTGCATATGTCTTCTATTAAATCTCTGTCTACTTCTTCTCCCTGTACGGAAGGTCTGTATATGACACCAATGCAAATGAATTTCTATGCCTCTTCTCTCTCTTTTAAGCCCTGTATTTCCATATCTTTATTATTTTTTTTTTACATATATTGCCACTCCTCCTCCCTTTCTTCCTAACCTGTCCTTTCTGAATAAAGTATAGCCTGGTATAGTTACATCCCAGTCATGGTTGTCCTTGAACCATGTCTCTGTAACCACCACTAAATCCAAGTCAGCCTCTCCCATTAAAGCTTCAATATCTGGGATCGAGTTGCATTGTCCAATTGTTCCAACTTTACTTTTCCAGCAGTGAAGTCCTTTATCAAGGAATCTGATTGTCCTTCCAATAAAGCAACTTTAGATTGAACTTCAGATAATGAGCTTTGAACTGCCAAAACCTTTGCTGCATTCTCCTGGATAGTAGAACAGTTACCTTGAACCTGAAGTGAAAAACTGGAAACTTTAGGTACAAGGGCTTCTCCCAGTTGCATGATCACAGACTAAATGGATTGAAGTTGCACCAGGGAGGAGGAAAGAGAGCCTCCTGCGACCAATCCTGCAGCTTCCATATCGTTCTTCACTTGCCATGGACTGTACAAGGCAACCAAACTTGCTGCCTGACTGCCTGCCATTGTCTCCGTCAGCTTGGCATGCAGAAGTTGTTCCAGGAGAGCAGAAGCCTTGCCCAATTGCAGCTCTGGGTCCAACCCTTGACGGCAAGGTGAGTCACCCAAAGCAGGGAGATCTCCTTCTGCTGAACACCAAAGCCAGCTGTAATCATGCTGATTTCAGGGACACTGCAATTTGGGGGAAAAAGAGTTTATGCCCGAAGCATATGCCGAGTCACCCAACTCCGATGGCTGCACAACTGGTCGTTTCTCTCCCCAATTCCACTGACTGCTGTGGCATCCAAACAACAAAGGAATCAAGAGGTCCTAAGACCACTCCAAGTAATGGTGAAGAGGGTGCAGGGACCAGAGAGGGCTGCTTAACTCCTTTAGCCTTTCGTTTTTTCCCATGGAAAACAGTGTGCCGCTCAAGCAAGCCCGCTTTGCACCATCTTGGCTTCTCTTCCACCAAGGGGCCTCTTTAATTCACTTACTCTCTCCCCTAAGGCAGATTGCAAATTGGAAGAAACTAGTCAGCAACCTTCACCTGCATTGTGTGGATTAGATGGAGGAGATTTGGGCCGACAAGCAGCAGGAAGCAGTTCAGTATCAAGCTCTCACAAGACTCTCTGTCCCTTCATTGCCACATATATGCATATTTCCACTGCATTCCTTGTCATTGCCTTTGTATCTAGCACCATGTCTAATACCAAAGAGCCAGAGTGACAACACACTTCCTTAATAGGATAGCCTATAAGATAATGTTTACGGCAGCCACTACTCAGTTCTAGCTGTCTCTTCCAAAACATCTGTCCACTTCTGAGTATTCATAACACTGATTACCTCCCCTCTTTATCCTCACACCACTGCCTCTACTATGCATACCTTTCAAGATCAACTGGTTACGATGGGCAATGTTAGTTAGCGGTTGTCAGCTAGTCTCCCCGTAGCTGTCAATATCAGCAGTTTTGTTGAAAGGGCAATCTAACTCAGATCGTGGAGCCTCAGAACTAGCTTTCAGGGATACAGGAGCTTTGCCATAAAATTGGCTAGACATTACCCTTCAAGAGATTCTTAAAGCCATCGGAGTTATCTTTGAAGTCAGCTGACTGTATTTTCCCGCGGTGACAGATATAATTTACAGCGCAAGTGCAGGCGTTCTCTTGCGATTTGAACTTCTTTCAGCCATACTATTTGCACGGCATGAAATTCTCAGAGGCAGTTCTTTTAAATATTATTGTAGCAGGTATGATTTCATATTTTTGCACTGATTTGTTGCACATTCTGCATTGGAACTTTTGTTTATTTTAGTCACTGACATTTGTTTTTATCGCCTTTAGAATAGTAGTTTTAGGTTTGAATGGCAATCCGTTTTTCCAGCACTAGTATGCTGAGCTGTTTTTATACACTTGTTTTTAACATATTTATTTTTTATTTATCATTAGTTGTAAGAATGGCATATTTTCCATCCTTGACCACCCATAATTTTAGTGAAATTGTGCTATGGCTATGATAATATGAACCGGAACAGATTATTTTATATGAATTACAATACCAATAATTCTCCTATTTGCGCTGATCATTCCTATTTTTAGTAGAAATACTGACCCTTCTTTTTCTTTTTCTTTTAGCTTTGCAAGACTGTGTATGGGGTTATAATTAATAGAGGTATTTTTCCTTCATGTTATGATTATTTCATTTTGGTTACATGTCACACCCTTGCATTTGTTCTCATTAGTAGTCTCTTATGAATTTGATTTATTTTTTATTCCTGCTGTGAGATTGGTTTTATCATTATTTATACATTTGTTAAGTTTTTCATTTGTATGGTTTCTTATCTTTTCATTATTTAATATTGTTATTTTTTATTATTTTATATATTTTAATTGTTATAATCTAGTTAATTATTTTTAATTTTAATTTTATTTCTGTTTTTATAATTTTAGGGGTATGTTTACTAAACGTCACTAACGTCGCAGCTTTGATGTTATCGTGCGATACGTGACGTTATCACACGATAATGGCGCATTACCGTGCAAGAACGTCACGTATCATGCGATAATGTCTGCGGCGGTGTTAAGTTGTGCAGAAGGTGGAGTAAGGCTTCCCAGAGGACGGAGTACGTCTCCCCAGGGGCGGAGAGAAGGGGTCAATGGGCAGAGAATGGGCGGGGAGAGGCTCCATGCACACTAACGCTGTGAAATGAAGCTCTGAAAATTAGCGCCAGTGAAAACCTCGCGCTAGACACATTTGCAGGTCAGAGAAACCATTTCAGTCAGCAATGTACAGCAAAGGCAGGGAGACCCTGAAAAGTGATAGTAGTGATAAATGTGCAGCAACCAAAAAGACACAAAACATAAATAATGACCAGAACCAAAATTGAAATGCAAAACACCGAGCTGGCCAATAGAACAAATAATGACAAGCCGTAATGAACACAACCTATAAAGAGGAAAAAGGACGAGCTCACTTTTGGAAGGGTCAATTCAAAGTCTCCCCACAAAGTGAATGTGCCAACATAGAAATAGTGCTGATGAGGGTTTTCTGTGGTGTGTATGGGGTTGCTTGTCTGTGTGGCTTACACATGTGCAGCAACAGCAGAGTGGGCACGTGGGAAAGGGCACTATGGTGATGGTGTAACTGGGGTACAGGGGGCTGCATTTTTCACATGCAGTGGGCCTACTGGGGCACAGTGTGGACTAGGCAGATGCCTACCTGGCACATAGGAATGTAGAAGCGGAAAAGCAGCAAGACAGCAACTGACCAGGGTCCAATATGGCCACGAGTGTGTGTCCCACAGTGTCCCAGGGGACAGTACCCAGCAAGTACCCCAAAGGGCACAGAACATTGGCAGGCGGTGCCGGGGGGATGTGCTGATGTCCATGTCAGCACTCCTACCCCATATCACGCACCATAGGCAGCCTCCTGCCAGCACACTGGAAGGCCTGGCACTGCGCACCACCAGCACCACCGGCACAAAGGCATGTCAGCATGGTGGCAGAGGGGTGCTGGTGGCGGAGGGGGCAGTGGCATCTGCCCACAGCAGACCACAGCCAAGCCCCATTTAGGTGGGTGCCGTGCACTGGAACAGACAAGGTCTGTCTGATGAACAGTCATGGTATTCCCAGGGAATTATCAGCCTCTGTGGCAACACTTTGGTGTAGTACACACAGCCAGTGTGTCCAGGGGCAGAAGGTCACAGGTTCAAGTCCCAGCTGTGGCTCCTGCAAGCTATGTCCCTATATTTCACACAGTAGCAAACCGTGGTAATAATGATGGAATCTTTATTGCAGATAAAAGTAACATGCCATAAATGCCTATATTGTACCCTACAGAGCACATATACCATAAACATGTACAATCCCTAGAGCAGAGTTTCCCAACTCCAGTCCTGGAGGGCCAAACACCATTCAGGTTGTCAGGATGTCCCTAATAAATATGCATGAGATGCATTTACATGCACCGCCCCCATTGTATGCAAATGTATCCATGCATATTCATTAGGGACAGCATGAAAACCTGAACAGTGTTTAGCCCACCAGGACCGGAGTTGGAAACTTCTGCCCTAGAGCAGCAGCCGACAGGGGCACAAACACCCACACCCACAGGCCTCACTATGCAGCGGCTCATGGAGAGTCAGGCTGTTGGGCCCTGCGCGCAGCAGCATCTACCAATACTAGCATCTGCATACCTTAGCAATGCTGTCTTAAACGTGGAAACGTTCCACATATATCAAAAGGTTGCTATGAATAATGTCAGATAACAAATCCTAAGTTGAACACAATTTGTTGACAGGGATTCAACTGCAGTCGGCTATTTCAGCAAAGAGGAAGATTTGGTATTTTGCAACGATATATACGGAGTGATGGAAAAGTTTAAACTCAAGTATGATCCTGCTGAATGGCGGCTGTTCATTGATTCGTCAAAAGACAGCATAAAAGGTGTTCTTCTTCATAATGGCAACACATTCGCTTCAGTTCCTATTGCTCACTCTGTTATTCTCCAAGAAAAATACGAGAATTTGGCCCTGATTCTTCAGAAGATTCGTTATGATGAGCATAAGTGGATGATTTGTGGAGACTTTAAAATTCTATCCATGCTATTAGGGCAGCAATCCGGTTTCACCAAATATCCCTGCTTCCTTTGCTTGTGGGATAGTCGGGCCCGCGACCTACACTGGGGGAAAAAAGACTGGCCAATTCGGGAGTATTTGAGACCCGGTGAGAAAAATGTTCTTCATGAGAGCTTGGTACCTCGTGATAAAATTCTATTACCACCTCTCCACATTAAGTTGGGTCTCATTAAGCAATTCATCAAGTCCCTTCCAAAAGATGGTGAGTGCTTTCAGTACCTTTGCTCAAAGTTTCCCCGCCTTTCTGAAGCAAAGCTAAAGGAAGGAGTGTTTGTTGGCCCTGATATAAGGAAACTCATTTCAGATGGAGCATTCGCTGAAACGATGTCTGAGAAGGAAAAAGAAGCCTGGGATTCCTTCAAGGATGTTGTTCTCAAATTCTTGGGGAACAGGCGGGATGAGAACTATAAGGATATTGTTGCCAGGATGCTCAATGCCTTCAAAGAACAAGGCTGTAACATGAGCCTGAAAGTCCATTTCTTGCACTCCCATGTGAACTACTTTCCCGAAAACTTGGGGGCGTACAGTGAAGAACAAGGTGAAAGGTTTCACCAGGACATCAAGGACGCAGAGAGAAGGTACCAAGGAAGATGGAACACCACTATGATGGCTGATTTCTGCTGGTTGCTGCTGCGGGAAACCCCAGATGAAAAATACGCCAAGCAGCGCACCAAGAGAAGCATTCGGGGGAAGAAGAAACGGGCCCACCAGGAGATTGATTGACCCAAGAATGACTTTAAAATCGAAACTGTGTTGACAAATATCGTGTTTTTACTAAACTTTGAAATAAAAATTTGCTAGTTATTACCACAGTGTCGGATCTCATTTATTAGAATTTTATTTTCACACCATCGGGTGTTTGTCTTCATGTATTGCAATGGTGCGGTTTGCGTTTTCTATTCTTACATACATACCTGTACAACATTTTTTGCATATTTCTTTGCTTTGCTTTGTGTCTAACCTCGCTCTTATATGCTCAATGTTTGTGCACATGTATGTGGCTGTTTTAAGTGCAGACAATTTTGCTACCATCACAGTGTGTTTTGTTGACATTACTCTATTCTTATGTGCTGCCTTGTTACAATTTTCTTTATTCTTATTTGAATAACTACTAAACAATTAGTATAAAGAATTCATCCAAGAAACTTTTATCTCGATCGCACTCAATCTGAAACGTTCACCTCAAACTGCTAACCCAATGTAGCAAAAAATCTGTACGTGATGGAGCAAATTGGTTACCAGATTTGGATTCAGCGCACCAAAAAACGTAAAAATCAATCGAAACATTAGAGGCAGTTTAAAAAAAATTTTTTTTAGTGTACCTGTGTTACCGGAGGATGTAGTAAAAGCTGTTAGTGTAGCCGGGTTTGAAAAAGGTTTGGACAAGTTCCTGGAGGAAAGGTCCATAAATCATTATTAAAGGGAACCTGGGAAATCCACTGCTTGTCCCAATACAAGCATTGTGGAACCTGTGTCTTTTGGGGAAACTACTAGGTACTTGTGACCTAGATTGGCCACTGTTGGAAACAGAATACTGGGCTTGATATACCTTGGTCTGACCCAGTATGGCATATGTTATGTTCTTATGTTATGTTATGGATCAGTAGTTGCTGAGCAGCAGCTGGCTGTCATGGAGGAATAGCTTAGGAGGATTAATGGCAAAGAGCATAGCCAAGGTTCTAGGGCAAATGTTTGAGACACTTTCATTAATGACATTTGTCCTTGAACATGTTGGCATCCTTGCCTTGCCTTCTGGTCAAGCCTACTAGCCATGCCACCTCCTGACACCTGTCCTACTCCCCTCTGTGGGATGGCCTGGCTCCTTCTTTTCCCTACATAAAATATTAGACATAGTTAAAAAATAACTAACTTTGGTATTGTTGCCTATGTCTGTAGTCCTGTATCGTATCTATTGTATACAGGACTCCATTTTCTTTGTCTTCTCATTATCCTGTCACTCCAGGAGACAAGCACGACAAATAGCAATGCCGAGGAAGGTCACCTAACGGGACATGATGCTACTATAGCATCTTATCTGTAAGGTACCTCAGACAAGTTTGCACAGGCCAGACAAGACAGCCCTTAACACAGGCTCACCTCTGTGGTTTTTACTACACATCAATGAAGGGGGAGGATGAGTTGGCTGAAACATTCTAGTGACTCTCTGCTGCACAAGCAAACTTCCTTATGACCTTGACCTTCTAATATACTCTTCCATATGTCTGAATGCTGTCTCTCCATATCTAGATAGTTACTGGAGACCAATGGCAATTATGTGAAACAACATGCAATCCGTGAACGCACCTGGATGTATTGGTTGGGATCCATCAAACCACAAAGTTTGAATCAGGCGGTAGATTGGTTTTCTCTGTTTTGATAGGCTACCCTGACCATGCAATCACCAGTTCTGCCATGTTTTTATAGAGAAGTATTTTAATAGTTAGTAGAGCATTCAGCTGGCTGGAGTTCGACTCCATTCTCAGTGGATTTTCTAGTGCAATTCCAGTACATTTGGCAAGTTTCCCTGATGCAGGTAAGTGATAGTATATTTCTTATCAAAACACAATATTGTATCGGGTTTTGTATTACTGTGTTTTGTTTCAAGCACTATTTTTTATAGTTTTGTGCACAATTCACTGTTTAAGTTTGATAAGGAAAAAAGTAAAAATGTGGACCTATGATGAATATCGAGCACATTGGTTTAGGCCCTTGAGGCTATTATACTAGAGAGTTGGTTATGATCTGTTTATGCTCAACTAAGATTTGAGGTCCTTTTACTTATTTAACTTTAAATTTCTTTGTTTGATCCACTTGATTAAGAAAATTAATAAGTAATACCTTTTTTCTTGGGGATTTTTTTGGTTAGTCTGTGCTTTAAGTGATTCCCAGTTTGGCATTTTTTCTAATTTGATGGCAGCAAGCAGCATATGACACAAGCTGCAGCAGGATATATAAATCCGAGGCATGAAAATACACAAAAATCCAAAATATGTCACCAGAAAATATATTTGCTGTTATCTAAAATTTCACAAAAACATTTTTTATACAGGACTTCCCAAGCTATTTTTTATAATCCTTTATACATTTTACAAAAAATCAAAGGACCCAGATTTACTTAAAACTATTCAGCAATGAGGAACATAAATAAATATGTACTGTAAAAAACAGAGGTAAGCTCACTCATAATCTGGTAGACATTATATCTTCCAGCAAAAATATTTTTCATCATCGTTTCCACTCTACTTTACCAAATAAGGTCTCATAGGGGTATGTTTACTAAATGGTGCTCACGTTGCAGCCGCGACGTTATCATGCGATATGTGATGTTAACACGCGATAATGGCGCTTTACTGTGTGAGAACGTCATGTATCGCGCGATAATGTCTGCGGCGGCGTTAAGGTGCGCAGAGAGTGGAGTAAGGCTCCCCATAGGGCGGAGAAAGGCTCCCCAGGGGCGGAGAAGAGGGGTCAATGGGCGGAGAGTTGGCAGGGAGAGGCCTCATGCACACTAATGCCGTGAAATGAAGGTATGGTAAGGTGCACAGAGAGTGGAGTAAGGCTCCCCATAGGGCGGAGTAAGGCTCCCCAGGGGCGGAGATGAGGGGTCAATGGGCAGAGAGTTGGCGGGGAGAGGCCCCATGCACACTAATGCCGTGAAATGAAGGTATGAAAATTAGCGCCAGTGAAAACCTCGCGCTAGAGGCACATTTGCAGGAGAGAGAAACCATTTCAGTCAGCAATGTACAGCAAAGCCAGGGAAACCCAGAAAAGTGATAGTAGTAATACATGTGCAGGAACCAAAAAGGCAAATAAACATATTAAGTGACCAGAACCACATTTGATATCCCCATAACCAAGCTGGCCAATAGTGCTACTAATGATAAACATAAAGCAACACTACTGACAAAGCGTAAAAAGGAAGATATCATGTTTGGAAGGGGCTATGCTCTGTCCCCCTACAAAGTAAATGATCCCACAGTGAAATAGCGGTGATCAGGGTTTTGTCATTTATATTGGGCAGGTTTGTTATGCTGTGGTCCATCTGGGGCACAATGTGGACTAGGCAGATGCCTAGGTGGCACATAGGAATGCCGAAAATGTAAAGCAGCAAGACAGCAACTGACAAGGGTCCAACATGGGCACAAGTGTGTGTCCCACAGTGTCACAGGGGATATTACCCAGCAGGTACCCCCAAGGGCACATAACACTGGCAGGAGGTGCTGGGGGGAAGTGCGCATGTCCATGTAGGCACCCCTACCCAAGAACCCACACCATAGGCAGCTGCCTACCGGCACACTGGATGGCCTGGGACTGCGCACCACCAGCACCACTGGCATAAGGGCATGTCAGCATGGTGGTGGAGGGTTACTGGTGGTGGAGGGGGCAGTGGCATCTGCCCACAGCAGACCAAGGCCAAACCTGGTTTAGGTGGGTGTTGTGCAGTACAACAGACAAGGTCTGTCTAATGAACACTAATGGTAGCCCCAGGAAATGGTCTGCCTCTGTGCCAACAGTTTGGTGCAGTACACACAGCCAGTGTGTTCAGGGGCAACAGGTCACAGGTTCAAGCCTCAGCTGTGGCTCCAGAAAACCATGTCCCTATAGTTTACCCAGTACTAAACCGTGGTAATAAAGACAGAACTGTTATTGCAGATTAAATAAACAAGCCATAACGCCTATATTTTACCCTACAGGGCACAGACACCATAAACATGTGCAATCCCTAGAGCAGAGCTTCCCAACTCCAGTCCTGAAGGACCAAACACATTCAGGTGTCATGCTGTCCCTAATAAATATGCCTGTGCTGCATTTGTATGCGCTGCCCCCATTGTATGCAAATGTATCTCATGCATATTCATTAGGGACAGCATGAAAACCTGAACAATGTTTGGCCCACCAGGACCAGAGTTGGGAAACGCAGCCCACACCCACAGGCTCCACTATCCAACAGTGCACTGTCACAAGGTGGACCCAATACAGCCTGAGAAAATGCAGATCAGTAGCGATGATCAGGGAAGAGATGACAGTATAAACAGAAAACTGTCAGATGGTTGCTACAGACAACCAAGGCACACGTGGGTAAGGGCTGGGAAGACACAGCCAGATAGCAAGCAAAAGGAGTTTGCATTGCCTGATAGGAATCAGCTGGGTGGAGGTGGAGCCCAAAGACACGATGATAAAACACGCTCACAAATAGTTAGAGAGAGAGAGGAGGTGAGCCAATGAGGGTCACAGCAAGAGAGACAGCGGCAAGCGCAGCAGAAGCTGTGGAAAGAATGGGACTGGAATGAAAGAGAGAGAGAAAGAGAGTCTGAACTACTGGATCAGCAGGAGAGCCCATACGAAGGTCTGAGTGAGTCCCGAGACCTCTGTGAAACATTTGGAAGGCAGAAGCCAGATACTGTGTGCATGCGTGGAGAGCATGAGAGACGTAGGAAGTCTTACATACAAGGTAACAGAGCAAGAAGTACTAATAGTGGCTGTTTCCTACCTGAGTGGGTAAAACCCCGAAGCAATAGGAAAAGCCAGTCACAAACAAGCTTTAAAGAAACAGAGAATAACTTTTTCCCTTGTACTAGAAACCCCAAGAGAAGAGAAGCTCTCTTACCTGAAAAAGCTGGTGATTCTACTAGCAACTTTAAACTCCCCACGTTGGATAAGCTTCCGTCTAGAGCAGTGCAATCTAGGGCAGCTGTGTTGCAAAGGCTAGACCCGAGCACGCTCAGAGCATGCCGTAATTATTCTAGTAACAGAGCCAGGGAAGTTGTTGAATATCCTTGTAGTTACCAGCAGGGGCTGAGCTCCTATGAGCTTCACTCAAACCCCTACGGTAGTTCCCAGAGAAGCATTGATTCAGAGGGACAGAACAACTTCCTGCTTGACGAGGCAAGCCAGCCTTATCCTTATGAGACAGCTGATCTCAGAAACGTGAGTTCAAATGAACCTGAATTAATGGAATATGAGAATGCAGCAGTTCCTGAGCCAATGGAATGTTCACTGTCTGTAATTGACCCTGAGTTTTCCTTGAGGTAAATGTTTGAAGATAACCAGTGCTTAAGAGTCACAAGCTGTGTGCTAACAAAACGTGTCTCTCAGAAAAACCATTAGAAGTGAGCTGTGCTGTGGCAGCAAAAAGAAAAGGCTGTTAGGAACAGTGAGGATGTTTAATTCTTTTCTTTTTGTTTGCATTTAAAAGCTGAAGTAAGCTATTTTGGTTCTACCTTTAATTTCTGTTACATGCCCGAAGTGGTCTATTGTTTTGTTTGCCAAAGAGAAAGAAAAACCTCGTGGACGGGGAATAAAGCCCTGAGTTTGAAACTCAAGTGTGTTGTGTGCTTTATATAGAGAAGGTACAACTACCACCCTCAGAGGGTCAGGCAAGGCTGCCTGCGGTACGTACGGAGCCAGGAGGAGGAATCATCTGGCAATACCTGACCCCACCGATAGGGCCCCTGGGGGTGCGACAGCACACACAGTTCCTTCAGGAAAATGCACTATGTACTAGCTAGCAGACTGTCTGCAGTTAGTATGTGTATGGTTGGAACACCTTGTAGGGTGGAGACTGACTGTGCCCTCTGCTGGTGAATGTCAGATAGTGCTGGGGTGGGCAGCTAAGCTGAGCTTTTCCAGCATTCTGCCTGTCTACCATTGCCTTATTGATGCATACAGATCTGCATTGCCTGCCCTGTAGGGTGCCTGTTTCCCAGCAGGACTGGGTTGATGGTTACCTCTACTGCCACCATTGCAGAGATGTACAATGTGGATCTGTTTGTGAGAGATCCTGTCCCCCATCCTGAGCCACAGAGGGTGGGTTGGGTGGTGCTACATAATTCACCTTGGGGTCCAAACAACCCCCTTCACTTATAACATGTGACCATAGCATCTACACAGGATATGCACTATTCTGGGGGCATCATAGTCTACAAGGGCTATACATGACCAGGAAATACAGATGGACACAGGTGCAGCCTAGGTGTGTCTGCAAGGACTACCTATCACACACTGGCACTGACAGCAACCTGCCGCATAGTCTATCTCAGCAAAGCCAGGTGCTGCGGACCTGGTGCTGGCCGCCCCACCTCACCCTCAGGGTGAGCACAGGACCCGCACAATGTCACGGTCTGTAGCTACTCTGTGCCAGTAACACACACGGTCAGTTCCCCCTAACAGGACGAGGTGCTGTAGGGGTGCATACCCCATCTTGTGATCAGCTGTAGACTGCTGATCTGCATGTGCAGTGCATCATGGATACAGGTGGGTTTACCCTATCCTGGTAACCACAGCAGACAGTTTGTGTGGTGACGTGCAGTCTTTCTGTAGCCAGCCAGCAGTGCAGTCATAGCTATAGAGATGTAACCTACTGGTTATGTCAGTGACTGTGGAGGCAGAGGTCATGGGTTCAATCCCTCAGTGGTGTAATCTAAAAAGGCTGTCTGAGGCGTTTTCTTTTAATTTAAATCAGTGCTGCCAGCAGAAACACCCTCACAGTGCTGTAGCCTAAGGTGCCTCATAGGTGCCCTGTAAGGCGCCTTATACAGTGCCCTATAGGGCACATTATAGAGTGCCTTGGCAGACAGGGCACTTTATAATGTGACCTATGGGGCGCCTTATAGGATGCCTTAGGTTAGGGCACTGTAAGGGTGTTTTTGCTGGCAGCACTGGTTTAAATTAAAAGAAAATTCCTCAGACAGCCATTTTAGATTACACCACTGCAGGATCAAACCCATGATCTCTGCCTTCACAGTCATTGCAGTAACCAGTGGGCTACATCGTTATAGCTGTTAATACTGCGCTGGCATGTACTTAGGATTAACGCGCATTAACGTGCCACAGCAACCACTATCACGCGATACATATTTTTGCTACCTTAGGACTGGAACGCCCACTCCTTATATGGCATTCTTCACAGTATCACTGCAACTAGCGCCGGTAACATTAGTACGGTTTAGTAAACATACCCCATAGTGTCAATAACTTTGCAAAGCTTGTTCAAAAATGTATCTTACAAGAAATATGTAATCCGCTCTGTTGAGAATCCTATGCCCTTCTTGCAGTTGCTTTAACTGAAACACTCTTCTTCTGCATTGGCGGCAGATTCTATTGTGTCACTTCAAATACATAATGTCCCTGGGGGGACTCAAGATGGCAGCACAAGACAGACACTGATCAGCAGAGCTCCGTCATATTGTATGTGTTCTTTCTGCTTGTTAGGTTTCTTATTTGTTTCTTACTTGTTCACTCATTGGGTGCTGATCCGTGAAGCACAAGGGCAAGGTGCAGGTTTTCCTTATAAGCTTCATTTCATCGCCTGTAAATGTATCGCTGGACTGCACTGCCAAAGAGCTCAAGTGCCTGCCCTTGCAAAGAACCAACATTCAGTAGTGTCTTTATGCTTACATCTGCTGTGGGAACTGGACTCAGAGAACAGCGCATTGCCTGTTAGAACCATGGAAGATTTGCCACTCAGCTCCGAGGAGCATATGCCTCCACAGCAAGCCAGAACTACCTTGCTCTTATCTCTCCCTATACCCCTCCTTGGGAACTCCACTCTTCTGACAGATCCTTTCTATCTCTTCCACTGCCAACTCCAGACTTCCATCTTTCTGCTCCTTATTCCTGGAACAAACTACCTGTGTCAGTACATCAGGTTCCATCTAGGGTCCTGTTCAAATCCAGGCTATAAACTCATTTCTTTGTTTTTGAATCCTGATCTCCTTAGTCTGATATTAACTTCCCATGTGTTTCCTTACTATTCCCTTAGATATATCCTTGTCCCCAGTTATGTTGTCTGTTTTGACTGTTGTATGTCTATCTTGACTAGACTGTACAGTAAGCTCTTATGAGCAGGGACTGTTTCTTACATGTCTCTGTACAGCACTATGTATGCCTTGTAGGGAGTAGAGGCCTAATGGTTAGGGCAAGTTACCTCGGGCTGGGGATTCGAATCCTGCTGGACGATAGCAACCTTGGGCCTTGGGCAAGTCACTTAACTCTGTTGCCTCAGGTAGAAAAATGTAGATTATGAGCCCTTTGGGGATAAGAAAAATATATACTATACCTGAATGTACACTGCTTTGACCCAGTGAAAAGCAGTATATAAGCATTGCTAAATAAATTAGTAGTAGTGGTAGCTGTCTGGCTTCCAACAATGTGACTGGGAGGAGTCTAGCATTGGATGCTTGCAAAGGGGGGTGTCAGCAGCAGATGTTCTGGGGGAAGGCCAGATAGTATCATTGGCAGCAGGACTTGAAAGTGACCTTCAGACTGTGGATTGAGAGGGATGGTCAGAAATGTTTATTGCCTTAAATGGAATACCAACAATGTGGATCTGTTGGTGAGAGATCCTGTCCCCCATCCTGAGCCACAGAGGGTGGGTTGGGTGGTGCTACATAATTCACCTTGGGGTCCAAACAACCCCCTTCACTTATAACATGTGACCATAGCATCTACACAGGATATGCACTATTCTGGGGGCATCATAGTCTACAAGGGCTATACATGACCAGGAAATACAGATGGACACAGGTGTAGCCTAGGTGTGTCTGCAAGGACTACCTATCACACACTGGCACTGACAGCAACCTGCAGTATAGTCTATCTCAGCAAAGCCAGGTGCTGCAGACCTGGTGCTGGCCACCCCACCTCACCCTCAGGGTGAGCACAGGACCCGCACAATGTCACGGTCTGTAGCTACTCTGTGCCAGTAACACACACGGTCAGTTCCCCCTACCAGGACGAGGTGCTGTAGGGGTGCATACCCCATCTTGTGATCAGCTGTAGACTGCTGATCTGCATGTGCAGTGCATCATGGATACGGGTGGGTTTACCCTATCCTGGTAACCACAGCAGACAGCTTGTGTGGTGACGTGCAGTCTTTCTGTAGCCAGCCAGCAGTGCAGTCATAGCTATAGAGATGTAGCCTACTGGTTATGTCAGTGACTGTAGAGTCAGAGGTCATGGGTTCAATCCCTCAGTGGAGTGGAGGAGTGGCCTAGTGGTTGGGGCAAGGTACTTCAGGCCGGAAGGTCGGCGGTTCAAATCCCACTAGAGGACAGCAACCTTGGGCCGGAAGGACTGGGGTTTCTAGTCCCACAGGTGCTCCTTGTGGTCTTGGGCAAGCCACTTAACCCTCCATAGCCCATGTTCCCTGTAAAATAGTTATCTCCCAGTTATAATGCCCTGTTCAATTTATTTATTTATTTTATTTATTTAGCGTACATTTATATCCCGCTGCTTCCAGTGATCAGCAGCGGTTGTAACACATGGTGAGGTTGGCTGTACTGGCCAGAAATTAGGTTGAATACACTCTGATTGGGGGGGGGGGCACAGCAAAATACAGGTTACAGGCTTATAGTTGATTGTTATATACATATTCACAATTGAATGTTATATACATATTTACAATTGACTAACTGTTTAAAAACTTTATAAGTGATCTGTATATGCATATTTACACGCGGTCGCGTGTAGCTCATGATGTTAGGTTGTAATGGGATTTGAAAAGGTGCGTTTTAAGCTCTTTTCTAAAGTCCTTTAGATCACAGATTTCACGCAGGTCACTTGGTAACCGATTCCAGAGTGTAGGAGCTGTAAATGAGAAAGCTCTGTTAGTGGTAGAGGCATTAGCCTTTGTGAATGATCTCGGTAGGCAGATGGTGTTGAGGTTCGCTGCTCTCCTACTTCTGTTGTTGGGTGGATTGGAAATCAAGCTGTTGAGGTGAGAGGGTGCTATATTATGGATAAGTTTGAAAGTAGTGACTAGTAATTTGTACTGAATGCGGGCCGTGATGGGGAGCCAATGCAGCTCAATTAGGGTGGGTGTAATGTGGTCAGAGAGTTGTTTTTGCATGATGATCCTGGCTGCAACATTTTGTGCCATTTGCAGAATATTTGTAGTTTTCTTCGGCAGGCCTTGCAGTATGGCATTGCAGTAATCTAGGTGTGGGATGATGAGGGCCTGAGCAACAGATCTGAAGTCATCATGATCAAGGATGCTACGTAAAGGCTGCAGGATTCTTAATTTGTGGAAAATGGCTCGATTGGTGTTTCGCAGGTGCCTGTCCATATTTAGGTTCAATGTAATTTCAGTTTGTTCAATGTAAACCGCACTGATGCAGAATAGCGCGGTATATAAGAGAATGTAAATAAATAAATTAATAAACTCTGGTACCCGAAAAGCCTGCTTTGGAAGTAATTGGGACTGTTCCAGCACCTATGGTTGAGTCAGGAACAGTTACTTTAGACCCATTATGGAATGCTGTGGTCTGTGTGAAGCGGTCAGTCATCTCTCAAATTGGCCAGTTATTGGAGGTTAACTTGCAGCTCAAATCTTAAATTCAGGATCACAGCAATAGGTTGAGATCCAGGAATCCATGACTGAGGCAATGGGGAAGTAGCATGTAACTATACAAAACTGTTTAGATGTTAAAAATCAATTTATGCTCCAGAGAAGGATTGACGCCTTGGATAACAATGGAAGAAGGTGTAATCTCCGATCCCTGAACTTCCCTAGATCACTCCTATTTTCACCCAAGACGTTGCTATGGAGATTTTTTTGGAGCTCTTTAAAATACTGAGACTAATATTCCTCCAATTACTTGAGCACTTTATCTTCCAGCAAGTAGCTCGGAGGAGAGTGGTGAGAAGAGGGGAGAAATAGAGATCCAGCAACAGATTTCAGAGGACGGCCTGAATATCAGTGAGTATTTGGAAAGCTTTCAGGATGAGATTAATGTGCGGTCAACTGTGATTATGGTGTTTGCCTCTGAGTTTGATAAAAATCTAATTAGAAGCTTTTCTTTAGGGATCAGAATTTCGCTTTTCTGGGAAATAAAATTTAGATATTTCTTGACAAATGATTTTGCACGTTGGTGTACCTTCTCTTTTGAGATATCCATGTAGACGTGTTGTTACTGATACTTTTGATTTTTCAGGAGTCAGAGCAATTGGAAAGATTTCTTGCTGGTAGAATGGTTAGCGCTCCTTATAATGAGGATCTAGCTGTTCAGTCTTAGCCTTATGCACTTAAATTTAATTTGATTGAGTTTTTGTGAATGTAGCGATTGTTTTCTCTTCCATTTATTGTTTCCTTTAAATGGCTAGCAGGGTTTTTCTGTGAGTCCCCTCCATTTTTCCTTTATTTTCTTTTCTGGCCTCATAGGTGTTGTTGGTATGATTGTTTTTGTACTGCTTTATTATGTATTGCTTTTCTTAGATTGTGATATATTTTGCTTATGTATCATGACACTTTTTCTTTTCCCTTTATTGGCAATGATGTGAAATTTGAAATCTGATAAATAAAAAATGCTTTAAAAAAATGTCCAATTCTGGCCATGGTGTTACCCATAACGGGGTTCATTAGGGATCATGTCTTCTGAGCATGGCTGCTTCCACTAAATGCCACCTTGGATGTTTTATAAAATGTATAAAAGTTTATAAAAATAGCTTAGGGAGTCCTGAATTAATTTTTTTTTGTAAAATTTTAGATAACAGTAAATAAATTTACTGGTGAAAGATTTGGGATTTTTTGCATGAAAGTACACTTTGCTACCTATGTGCTGACCTCATCCTTTGGCCTCCAGTATGGACATCTCTGCCGCAAGACGAAGTTCAGCCATACAGCCACCGAAGCCTTTTGTCTCATGACAGGTGAACACAGAGAAGAGAAACCTCTTCCAATAGGGGTCTCTTTATTGAGAAATGCAATCTACATGGCAATGTGGCTAGTTCAAAACCAGGAAGGTATGAACTCACAGGAAACCCTTTGTCTTCCTCTTGATTTTACACCTTGTTTCAAATTCTAAGGAAGGGGAAAAAAGTCGGCAGAGACTGGTATCCAGCACAATCCGACTTCCCATGTCTGAAGACATCATCAATCAAAAAACCTTCCAATTAAACTGTAATTTTTTTTATACTTTCCAATTTTTCAAAACTTTTTAAAAAATTCCTTTGTAGACTCAATATTTTTCAGATCATCGCATGTGCTATACATTAAAAAGACTACACCATACTTTGGTACTTCCCTTATTCTTTAAAATGGTGCATGCACTCCACTGCATGCAAGCTCCTTCACCGCACACAAGCTCCTTGTAAGTTGCAACAATGGTTGTAAGTGTGGATAGATCAATACAAAGCATAGGTCTGGTATAGACAGCTACAATTACAGACATCATACATGTAACCTGGCCACACATTAGCTCTCCCTTTCTACATATTACTTTTCTACAGTCTGGTAAAACAAAAATGTCTGTCATGCTAACAAAGGAAACTGGTCTCTGGTGAGCCAGGGTAACCTCTGAACTGTTGTCCAATGCTTTAACAGCCCATGGGATACTAGGGCCAAAATTTCAGAATTAGGAGGCTATATAAACTAAGGAGGTCAGCCGACCGTGCTCAATTCCTCCTCAGGCTCTCCCTGTACATTCTATGCATCAGGACAGGGAGAGCAAGTGGGGAGCGGGAGGGGGCGGGAATGGGGCAGAGAGGAGGCGGGCCAGCTCGGCAGCACGTACAGAGCCAATTCAGGTCATGACCCTGTACGTGCTGCTGGGCCCGTGGGGATGTATGGCTTATACCACCTCAAAGGTAATATAAGCAGTACTTTTGGCCCAATTGGGCCTTTGGATACCCCCCTCGGGCTGGGGTTGGGTGTGGGCTCCCCACCGCCCGATCCAGGCCGCAGCAAGCCAGTCGTGGGTCAGGCAGTGGGAAAATGGGGGTCAGAGCTGCAGACATCGGGGATGCCTGCCAGGGAGGACATCCCTGCAGGCGGAAGGGGCATGCCGTGCCATCCTTGGGCCCGATTCTGGCTACCACGGGAATGTTTTGGTCCTGCTGACCAGAATCGGGTCCACACAGCTCCGTCTTCATCAGGGATGGCCCAGACATCCCCTTCCATGAATCTTTATCATTATCTTTATTTCACACTTGCTATACCACCCATGCCATGGCATTAGGGCGGTTTACAATAAAAACATTAATGCTGCAAGAAAAAAGAAAAGAACGCCAATTACATGATAGGACAGTGGTAGACGATACAGTAGCAGCTAGTATAGAAAATAGGGAGTGAGAAAGAGAGGCTAATGAGGGCTGGTATTGGGGATGTCAGAGGCCTGTTGAAACAGATGGGTTTTCAGAAGTGTCTTGAATTTCTGGTAGGAGGTTTCAAGGCGGAGCAAAGATGGTAGTGCATTCCAGAGTGAAGGACTAAGAAAGAAAAATGCAGCGTGGCGGGTTAGTTCTAGATGAGCCTGAGAAGGGGATGGAAGGACAAGCCGATTTGCATGCAGTGACTGGAGCTGATGGTAGGGAGTATGCAGTGCTATGAGATTGGCTATATACTGGGGAGTGGAGTTATAAATAGCTTTATGGGTCAGGATCAAAAACTTATACTGGATTCTGTAGTGGAGGGGCAACCAGTGAAGACGTATTAGGAAAGGAGTAATATGATCAGAGCGCCTGGCGTAATGAGATGAGTGGCTGTATTTTGCACTAACTGTAAACGATGAAGTTGATAGAGCGGCAAGTTGGCAAGGGCCATATAGCAGTAGTCCAACCTACTCATTACCAATGCTAACAGCTCTAAATATCAAAAAGTGCAGATGTGCTGGTCTGAACTCTGTCTTGTCTGTCATCCCATCACATACTTTCAGTTGTATGTTTAACAAATGCACACATTGGCATAGTATACTTATAGTTTCCAAGCCAGGCATTAATTATGGTAAAAACAATCCATAAGTGTAGCCTTGCTGACCTAGTTCAGAGACGGTACCATAAGGTCCAAATGACTGTGCAACATAGAGCTGCCTATCAGGAATATGTGCTGGGTTAAAGCCTGCTGCACTGTCTCCTCCCACAGCCTTTTTATGTGGCCTTTGTAGAGTAGCCAGTGGAAAGCAAATCCTTGAACTATAGTCACACTCTATCAGAGCTTCAAGTACAGTTATTTTCATTTTGTTTTTCAAGTGCTGTCACGTCATTGCTGCCTCCTGGCTATGCAGCAGCCCCTGGTTTTCTTGGCAAGGTATGACTGGAAGCAGATTGCCAGGCCTTTTCTTCCAAGGCAATGGAGGGTAAAGTGACTTTCCCAATGTGTGCCATTGGGCAGGGCCGGCCCGTCCATTGAGCAAGAATGTTTTTTGCACAGGGCCCCGCGTTTCAGGGGGCCCCGCGCAAAAAACATCTTGCATCAGCCCAGCTAGGTTTAAAAAATACAAACCGGCTGCTGCCGTGGCAGCGGTAGAATCGAGCATCCCGCGGGGCCCCCCTGCTCTGCAGTGTCCTCCATGCAGCCTCAGTGTTGGCTGTCAGAGCCGCACGAAGAGAGAGAGCTTCTCCTCTCACGGCTCTCTTAATCCCGCCGCAGGGCTGATGGGATTTCCCATCAGCCCCGCGGTGGGATTAAGAGAGCCGCGAGAAAGGGAAACTCTCCCTTCGCGCGGCTCTGAAAAGCCCGCGCTGAAGCCGCATGGAGGACACTGCAGAGCAGGGGGGCCCCGCGGGATGCTCGATTCTGCCGCTGCCATGGCGGCAGCGGCAGCAGCAGCCGGTTTTTGTTTTTTTTAACCTAGTTGGGCTGATGGGGGGGAGGGGGTTAGGACTGGTAATGGGCTATGGGGGGGGGGGGGGGCAAAGACTGGAATTGGGCTTATGGGTGGGTTAGGACAAGTAATGTACTATGGGGGCTAATACAACAAGGGGGCTGATGGGGGGGTTAGGACTGGTAATGGGCTATGGGGGGGCTAAGACTGGAAGTGGGCTGATGGGCGGGGTTAGGACTGGTAATGGGCTATGGGGGGGCTAAGACTGGAAGTGGGCTGATGGGGAGGGGGTTAGGACAGGTAATGGGCTATGGGGGGGCTAAGACTTGAAGTGGGCTGATTGGGGTGTTATGACAGGTAATGGGCTATGGGGGCAAAGACTACAAGTGGGCTGATGGGGGGTTAGGACTGGTAATGGGCTATGGGGGGCTAAGACTGGAAGTGGGCTGATGGGGGGGTTAGGACAGGTAATGGGCTATGGGGGGGCTAAGGCTAGAAGTGGGCTGATGGGGGGGGGGGTTAGGACAGGTAATGGGCTATGGGGGGGCTAAGACTGGAAGTGGGCTGATGGGGGGGTTAGGACTGGTAATGGGCTTTGGGGGGCTAAGACTGGAAGAGGGCTGATGGGGGGGTTAGGACAGGTAATGGGCTATGGGGGGGCTAAGACTGGAAGTGGGCTTATGGGGGGTTAGGACTGGTAATGGGCGATGGGGGGGGTGCTAAAACAGGAAGTGGTCTGATGCGGGCAATAGGACTGGTAATGGGCTATGGGGGGGCCTAAGACTGAAAATGGGGTTATGGGGGATTAGGCTGGAAGTGGGCTGATGAGGGGGCTTAGGACTGGTAATGGGTTATGGGGGGGGGCTAGGACTGGAAATGGGCTGATGGGGGGGTTAGGACTAGTAATGGGCTATGGGGGGGGTTAGGACTGGTAATGGGGTGATGGGGGGCTAAGACTGAAAATGGGGTGATGGGGGGTTAAATTGGAAGTGGGCTGATGGGGGCTTAGCACTGGTAATGGGCTATGGGGGGCTAGGACTGGTAATGGGCTGGGGGGGTTGCTAAGATTGGAAATGGGCTGAGTGGAAGGGGGGCTTGAACTGCAAATAGCTGATGGGGAGGGGGGCTTGGAATGGAAATGGGCTGTGAGGGGAGGGAGCTAGGACTGGAAATGGGCTGAGTGGGGGGGGCTAGGACAGGAAATGGGCTGATGGAGGGGCTAGGATAGGACTGGAAATGGGCTGTTGGGGGGTGCTAAGATTGGAAATGGGCTGAGTGGAGGGGAGCTAGGATTTGAAATGGGCTGATGGTGGGGCTAGGAAAGGACTAGAAATGAGCTGATGGGGGGGGGGCTGGGATTGGAAATGAGCTGATGGAGGGACTCGGATAGGACTGGAAAAGGATGGGGGAGCTAGGACTGGAAATGGGCTGATGGTGGGGCTAGGATAGGATTGGAAATGGGCTGATGGGGGGCTAGGACTGGAAATGGGTTGATGCAGGGACTAGAAGGGAGCAGATGCTGGGTGGGGCTGGAAATAGAAGGGAGCTGATGTTGGGGGAGGATTAGAATGGGATGGAGCTGGGAGAGTGAAATGGAGAGGGAGAAATATTTTGTGTGGGAGGGAAGACAAATCTACAATTGGCCGGATATTGGGAGAGTAAGTGGGGATTGAGGATGGAGGGGTAAAATTTGAGTGGATGAAATAGGAATGAGGAAAGAGGAGAAAAGATGAGTATGTTAAAGCAGATGTAGAGAGAGAATGGAAAAAAACTAGAAGAGAGAAGAAAGGACAAATGGACAGCAGACGATGGAGAGTTAGCAGAAGACACGAAGAAACCAGAAGAAAGTGGCTGGAGCAATTGCAGCTGAAAAAAATGCACAAAAGGTAGAAAAATATCTCTTTATTTTGAATTTTTTAACTGGAATATGACAGCTCTTGGAAATGTGCATCATTAACGTCTGCGCTTTGTTTAGTACAAGAGGAAATTAATTTCTGGTTTGATTTCTACAGTGTTGTACATTCCAAGTTTGGCTTTTGGGGTTCCCAGTTTAATTATTGTCTTCCTGTTTCTAAATTGTGATTCCTTGTTTGGTGATGGTCTATGTTCTGCATGTGTAACTGAGCTGAGGTATTCTGTTTATATAATTCCTATTTGACATTGCCACTTGTTCTCTTTCCCCAGTAGGTCATGTATTGTTATTCTCTGAAATGTATTGATTTAATATTTGCAGTGTTGCCTTTTGATAGGTAGGGTATGGTGCTTTGTGAGTCCTGGTAGTGCTGTTAGAATACAGCGGGTTTGCTATGGGTTTTAAATGAAATCAAAAAGTCCCAGAAGCAGTATTCAAAACTTATAACAAACAAATGAGAGAATACCACAAATCCCCCACTTCACACAGCTTTTTTTGTCGGGCATAAACCGTAAGAGGGAGAGGAAAAAACTCTCACCCTCAAATACAGTACATGTCCCTTTTTTTAATTTTTATGTTCTCATAATATTTGCATTGCAGGCATTCTTCAAACCAAATTAAAACCACACTTATCTTATCAATTGCCAGCACTTGAGACAGGGGTTTTAGTCCCGAAACGTGCACGTCATGCAATTGATAAGATAAGTGTGGTTTTAATTTGGTTTGAAGAGTGCCTGCAATGCAAATATTATGAGAACATAAAAATGAAAAAAAAGGGACATGTACTGTGTTTGAGGGTGAGAGTTATTTCCTCTTCCTCTTACGGTTTATGCCTGACAAAAAAAGCTGTGTGAAGTGGGGAATTTGTGGTATTCTCTCATTTGTTTGTTATGGGTTCTAAATGGGCCGTGTTTGTAGTAGTTCCTAATGTGCCTGGTGGTTGGTACTGGATTATAGTAATGTAGAAATCTTTTAGTCTTTCTTTATCCATATACTCATTAAGAGGCATGTTTGCTAAAAGTTAGTGTATGGTAACATTATGCAAATATTTATGCAAATGAGGTGCCTTATGCAAATGAGACCCCGCACTGAGTCTCCGCACATGGCCCCGCACCCCCCTTGGGCCGCCCCTGCCAGTGGGAATTGAACTCTGATTTATTGAGCATTAGGCTTTTGCTCTAAGCACTAGGCTACTCCTCCACTCCTCAAGTATAGTTATAGTTTATAGTTTTTTCTTGACGTGCTGTACTGCTCTTCATATATGCTGTGTCAGGGCAGTTTACACAATATCCAAATATAGGAGAAAAGTATAAGTGTGAGTGAGGAGAAATGATAAAAAGGTCAAGAAACAAGTAACAGAGATGTAGATTGCAGTGTGTCCGTCTCAACCCACCCCCTCTCTACAGGGACCAGCTGCGGTGCTGCTAAAGGCTAGATCAAAGAAAAAAGGGTTTTAGCTCTATTTCTGAATTTTTTTTTTATTTTTTTTAGAGAGGATTCGTTTCTTATGTATAGGGGACGTGAATTCCAGAGAGATGGATCTAGGAAAAAGAAAGTAGCTTGTCCAATAGATTTGCAGGGAATAGTGAGGAGGTTGTGGAACTGGGAATGGTATATTCTGGAGGGCATTCAGGGAATCACTGAATTTAATAGATACATGGGGAGATCTATGTATGGAAAGCTTTATGGGCTAGTAGTATAACTTTGAATTTGTTTCTTTGTGATATTGAGAGTCAATGATGATCTTTCGGGAAGAGGGTGAGATGATCATATTTACAGGAGGAAGTAACTTGTGTGATGGCAGTGTTTTGGAGTAACTGAAGATGTTTAAGTTGAAAAGATAACTCAAAAACCTCCCTGAAAAAAGGATGGTACCCAAAATATCCCAAAAAATATAGCAAAGAGTGAAAGAACCATCAGAGTGGAGCTAGGGACCTTTGCTCAAGAAATTAAGCTCCAACGAGCAATAATAAGTCACTTATTGCTCCCCTTATCAATCATCGGTTCAATTTCACTCCAGACTTCGATCCTTTCACATTGCTGCCCCTTATGTCTGGAATAAGCTTCCCCTATCTCTACGTCAAGTCTCTTCTCTCTCCCTTTTCAAATCCTTGCTAAAAACGTACCTCTTTGAGACCGTTTTCGGACATGATCTTTGTTTTCCTTGTGTCTCCTCTTCCCTTTGACCTCATGCTTCTTGTATTGTCACATCTGTTTGTCTTTTAGACTGTGAGCTCTTTGAGCAAGGACTGTTTTTCTTTGTGTTTGTACAGCACTGTGTACACCTTGTAGACTTAATAAATGAATAATAATAATAATGTGAGATTCCTGTTCCATTTAGTACTAAATCTTTTGTTATTATATCAGTTCAATTTTTTATTTATTTATTTAATTTATTTATTTGAACAGTTTTTTTATACCTCCCCTTCCAGTGATCAGGGACGGTTTACATTGAACAAAAACTTGAAGATACATGAAACATTCTTAATAATAACATAACACAACAGGAACTAGGTATCTAGTTGAAACACGAACTATATACACACCAGTAAACACGAGTTGCAGAGGCATAGTGATAGCTGGTTCTCTTATCTATTTACAAAGATACATCTTGAAAAAAGGAAGGATTAAGGAATTTGGGTGGTACAAATAAGAAATATAACTATAGTGAGCTTCAAATATTCCTATGTTGCACTTCTATCTTTGTAGATCATATATTGAAGACCAAATTAAGCATAGTAAGAAACTCATACAAGCCATCATCAACAAAGATCAATACAAATGTCCAAATACAATATCCATTAAAAGGAAGTTTTCTTAGTCAGACAAAAATATATAATACTACTTAGCTGGTGGAGGTAGTTCCAAGTGAGTGCTCAAGTTCATTTACGGCAGTCACAACAGTTCAATACAAATGTCCAAATACAACATCCATCAAAGGGAATTTTTCACTGTGGGAAAAGAAGGCATTTTTGTCTATGGAGGACATGTTTGATACTGCAGTGGACTGGTAAGCTGCTGTGACTGCTGTGAGTGAACTTCTGCCAGCTAAGTAGTCTTATATATTTTTGTCCGACAATGAAAAATGCCGTTTCTTGGATGCTGTATTTGGATATTTGCATTGAGCTGTTCTTGGCAGTTCCACGAGCAGAATTTTTTAAATAACATTGTGAACTGTAGACACAGGAATCCGAAGTTCTTTGGAGATGGCCTTGTACTCCTTTGCAGTTTAATGTTTGGTGATAATGGGTTTTCTGACAGTCTTAGGCAGCTCTCTTGTCTTCACCATTGTGAAAATGGAACAGGGAGTGAATGTGGTCATTTTAAATGTTAGAGCCAACGTTCATTGGTTGATTCAAGTCATGTGAATACTGACAATTGATCACAGATGCATCTAATTTTACTGCAATGGGAATTTGGTTCTTCTGTTCAGACTGAAGGTAGGGCATATAAACAGAGAAGTTCCAAATAAAGACAAAGGTAACTCAAATGCCCTTAAGTAAAGAGCAGACAGAACTTAAAAATTCCAAATTACTCCTGCCTACCGATAACCAGACTAATATGAATAAAATACAGCCTCTAAATGCTTGTATGCAAATGCTAGAAGTTTAAAAAATAAGGTGGGAGAGTTAGAATATATAGCACTAAATGAGAAGTTAGATATGATTGGTATCTCTGGACTGGAGAATGGCTAATGTTGTACCTTTACACAAAAGTGGTGACAGGGAAGAAGTGTCAAATTACAGGCCCGTGAGCCTTACCTCGGTGGCAGGAAAAGTAATGGAGGCGCTCCTGAAAGAACGCATAGTGAACTTTCTCAAAACCAACAGGTTGCAAGATCCAAGGCAACATGGTTTTACCGAAGGACGGTCTTGCCAAACAAATCTGATTGAGTTCTTTGATTGGGTGACCAAGGAACTAGATCTGGGGCATGCAATGGATGTCATCTATCTGGATTTCAGCAAAGCCTTTGATACTGTTCCTCATAGGAGGCTTGTCAATAAACTCAGTAGCTTGGGGATGGGTCCCAAGATAGTAAACTGGATTAGAAATTGGTTGACTGACAGACAACAGAGGGTGATGATACATGGAGCTCACTCGGATGAGAGGAAGGTGATTAGCGGGGTGCCTCAGGGTTCGGTCCTGGGCCCGGCACTGTTCAATATATTTGTGAGTGATATTGCTGAAGGACTGAATGGAAAAGTCTGTCTTTTTGCAGATGACACAAAAATTTGCAACAGAGTGGACTCCCCCGAGTGAGTGGATAACATGAGGAAAGATCTACAGAAGCTGGAAGACTGGTCTAATGCTTGGCAACTACGATTTAATGTGAAAAAGTGCAGTGTCATGCACTTGGGTAGCAGAAATCCAAGGGAAAAGTACACAATAGGGGGTGAGAGGTTGGTATGCACGGTTCAGGAGAAAGACCTTGGTGTGATTATCTCTGAATGATGATCTCAAGGTGGCAAAACAGTGCGACAAGGCGGTGGCAAAAGCCAGGAGGATGTTGGGCTGCATACAAAGAGGGATTACCAGCAGAAAGGAAGAGGTACTTATGCCACTGTACAAGTCACTGGTAAGGCCTCACTTGGAATATTGTGTTCAGTTTTGGAGGCCATATCTTGCAAAAGATGTAAAAAGACTGGAAACTGTTCAGAGAAAGGCGACCAAAATGATTTGGAGCCTGCGTCAGAAGCCTTATGAGAAGAGACTTGAAGACCTAAATATGTACACTTTGGAGGAGAGGAGGGACAGGGGAGATATGATTCAGACCTTTAAATACTTAAAGAGAAATGATGAACAAACAAACCTCTTCCAAAGACGGGGAAGCTGTAAAACTAGAGGGCATTACATGAAGCTGCAAGGTGGTAAATTGAAAGGCAATGTCAGGAAATATTTCTTCACTGAAAGGGTGGTGGATGCTTGGAATGCCCTCCCGATGGAAGTGGTGAGGGCAAACACGGTGATGGAATTCAAAACGGCATGGGACAAACACAGTGGATCCCTTTACAGCAACAGGATAAAAGCAAAATAAACGGTACCATGGAGTGGTGGGTTCACCCCTAAACAGAAACAAAAACATGGGGAGGGGTAGCCTGCACAGAGCGACAGGTGCACCTACTCTTGCCATCGTGCTGGGCAGACTAGATGGACCATGCTGGTCTTTATCTGCCGTCACTTACTATGTTACTATGTTACTATCTCAGAGACATAGTGGAAGGAGGACAACCAGTGGGACACTGTGATACCTGGGTACAAATTTTATTGAAATAATAGAGTAAATAAAATTGGTGGAGGGTTTGCACTCTGTGTTAAAGAGGGCATTGAATCATACAGGATTAAAGTGTTGCAGGAAACAAAATACACTGTAGAATCTCTATGGATTGAAATTCCATATAAAAAGAGGAAGGTGATGGCAGTGGGGGTGTACTATTGACCGCCTGACCAGAATGAACAAATGGATAATGAAATGCTCAAAGAAATCAGGGAAGCTAACAATTTTGGTGTGACTACTATTGAAGGAGACAAATGGACTGATTTACAATTTATTTAGCTGCATTTATATCCCGCCATATGATGAAAAAAGATGTGGAAGGAGCCAGAAGATTGGTTGATGGCAGGGAGTTTTTGGGGGGTATGTGGTGGTACAGAGTACCGGCACCTTTATCATTGTTTGCTAAAGCTGACCCATGGTCCTAATATATTAAAGAGCCCTGTATATGAGTACCTGCACCTTTCTTTCTAGGAAAATGCACTGGTTGACAGCATGCTGGAAAAGGTTGGGAAATCGCAGGGTGGGGAAGCAAAAAAGAAGGTCCCCCTCAGAGATACCCTTAGGAGCGCCCAAGGAGCACATCCTGCTCCTTGGGAGTGCTCCACCACAGCACAAATGCCTCTTGGGCACCTTGCTTTAAAGGCTAATGCTGCAAAAGCATCACAGTAAAGCTGTTAGAATAACTTTCATTTAGGTTTAACTTGCTATCACACACATGGTGTGACTCATCAGTATTCTCATTTTCTTTTGGTATCTTTCCAAATAGTTCTGGCGCCAGACCAGCGTGTGTCAGGGCTATTGTAAGCCACTTGATCAGAAAATTGCTATTAGAAGACAAAGAGCCACTTACCCCCAGCAGAATAATGACTGCATTGCACCTTATTAACACCATTGGTCTGTGGATTCTAGTATGAAGTGTTTGGTATCCAGTTATTCACATCATTTGTTTAATATGTAGACCAACAGAGACACTTTCTTCCACATGATTCATTATTTACATTTTTGTGCTGCTGCCTGTTTTGTCCCTTTGCCTGCAAACTTGCAACACATCACCTGGATTTTATACAAATATGGACTGGCAAACAGCCAGTCAGGATCATGTGTCCCACCCACCCAAACTCACTCAATTCAGTACTTTAAACTGACATGCTGTCAAGGTCTTTAACTTCTCTATAGAAAATGATGCCACAGTGTCTTTGTTTTTTGACGGATAACTTTAAAGTTTACATTTTTAATGCACAGCATGAGAACCTAGTTCTATGATTGAAGCAGCTTTGCAAAATGCTGGCCACACTAGAAGGATGAGCAACGTGTCTTGATTACAAAGAGGAGCCTGTATTGGTGAATGCATCTTAAGAACCTGAAAGAATAGTTTAAGATAAATGTTTGAAGAATTTTTGTACTTTTGCAAGAACCTTTTTTTAAATGGTGAAAGCACTGAGCTCACATTTTTGTACAGTGTGGAGGTTTTTTATGCCAATGATTATCATGAAAGCATCATAATAGTGATAATGGTGGTATTTTGTAATTCTGAGGCATTTTTCTTCCATTATGGTGAAATGTGAAAGAGCGTACTGCTGGAGTAAAGACCACTTCACCCCGAAGAAAGCCACAGTTTGGTGACTGATATGTCAGTTCCAGTTACAAAGATACTGCATGACCCAGAAAACTGCAAAGTCTATCATATTAGTTGAGGAAGCCTAACAGAACATTAGGAGTGGCCTAGTGGTTGGGGCAAGGTATTTCAGGCTGGAAGGTCAGGGGTTCCAATCTCACTAGAG
The DNA here is from genome assembly GCA_033557465.1 of Ichthyophis bannanicus. Taxonomy (NCBI): domain Eukaryota; kingdom Metazoa; phylum Chordata; class Amphibia; order Gymnophiona; family Ichthyophiidae; genus Ichthyophis; species Ichthyophis bannanicus. The sequence continues at coordinate 1,029,805,737 of CM066033.1, read as the reverse complement.
GACAGCAACCTTGGGCTGGAAGGACTGGGGTTTCTAGTCCCACAGGTGCTCCCTGTGGTCTTGGGCAAGCCACTTAACCCTCCATAGCCCATGTTCCCTGTAAAATAGTTATCTCCAAGTTATAATGCCCTGTTCAATGTAATTTCAGTTTGTTCAATGTAAACCGCACTGATGCAGAATAGCATGGTATATAAGAGAATGTAAATAAATAAATTTAAAGAAACACTATGGGCAGAACATCTTTAAATTCACCAGAGAACCTTCCTATCTATGGGAAAAGAGAGGTCTTCGGCCTTTCTCCAATGGACTTTCCTTCTAAAATTCAAATTCAAATTTCTCACCTCAATCCCAGCAATCTTGTTATGAAGACGCAGCATGATCCAGAAAACAGAAAAGTTTTCATACATCCTCTTCTTCCAAGAAATACAGTAGCTATCAAGTACTTGGTTAATGATTTGATCCCAGTGGTTATGAACCAACTTCTGGCCTCTGCTAAGCTTTTCAACACAGGGAGCCACACAATTGGGCTGAATCTCTCTATCTCCACAAACACACACAAGCCCCATATGTGAGTCTGTTGATGGGATTGGAGGTGGGAGTCAATTTTATCCAGGGCCCTGGGCATAGAGTTAAGATGCTTTAAAGTAAAGCAATGAGTCACTGCTGCAGTCTGAAGTGATGATCTAATGTGTATTTACCAATGCATTTGAGATGAATGGTGCAATACAAGCATTAACCGAGGCAGGCGGACCTGGTGCTTCGGGCCCGTTACCACCATCCCCCATCACCCCCAATCTCCCAACCCCACAAAAAACACCACACAAACATTTCATGGGATACAACTGGTCGCAGCTTTATTAACCTTTAAGAATTTCACAATATGCCAACATGCTACACCTTCTCAATCGATTAGCGACACCCGGCCCGCACCAGCCATACCTTAGCAAAGTGCCTTGCCACCGCTAACGCCATAACTTGCCCCTCCGGCAAGTTACCTAACCCTTCCCCCGACTTCGCCATGCCATAGCAAAAGTCGACCAGGGTTTGACCGGGTCAGGGGCACCCCGCCCCCGCCCAAGTGTAGCCTGAGGCTCCGGACCCCGGAAACCTCTGGGATCCCGCCAACCCCCCCCCAAGCTGCAACACCCCATAATTCACACCCTCCTAAATATGCGTGGGCGGGCGGGAGGGAAGCCGGCACCCCCGAGCAGCCTCCGCCGTGAATGACCACGCGGAGGCTGCCCACCGACTCCCACCACCCACCACACCGCAAGGATCTTCCCTCATTGGCTCCTGCGTGGCTGCCACCACCGGGAGCCAATGAATTTAAACTGGCCGCGGACGCGCGCAGGGTCCTCGCACTGGCCACGCGCCCGGTTAGGGTCGGCCGCCGGGACCCTGCCCGCGGCCTCTTCATTAACCGAGGCAGGCGGACCTGGTGCTTCGGGCCCGTTACCACCATCCCCCATCACGCCCAATCTCCCAACCCCACAAAAAACCCCACACAAACATTTCATGGGATACAACTGGTCGCAGCTTTATTAACCTTTAAAAATTTCACAATATGCCAACATGCTACACCTTCTCAATCGATTAGCGGCACCTGGCCCGCACCAGCCATACCTTAGCAAAGTGCCTTGCCACCGCTAATGCCATAACTTGCCCCCCCGGCAAGTTACCTAACCCTTCCCCCGCCTTCGCCATGCCATAGCAAAAGTCGACCAGGGTTTGACTGGGTCAGGGGCACCCCGCCCCCGCCCAAGTGTAGCCTGAGGCTCCGGACCCCGGAAACCTCCGGGATCCCGCCACCAGCACAGGTAACAACCTTGTTCCTGTGCCGCCCCCCCAAAAGCCAAGCTGTGACCAGTGAGCAACCCAACCAACACACTTTCCAAGACCTCACGCCAGTCCTAAAATAGCAGAGCCAGCCCTACTGGCGAGAACTGCCCCATCACCCCTATACAGCCCCGGCCTCAACCTCCTCGAGAAGGGCATCCGCTGGTACCCCCATGTCAGCCACGCCAGCAGTCAGCCAGCCCCCGCGACCAAAGCCGCTGGCACGATCATGCAGGCCTTGGAACAACGTCAGACCCCAGCAGAATTACACCCAGAAATGCCTGCAAAACCCAGCAAATCCACCTGCCCGCTCTGAGCAGATGCCGGCATGACCTGGAACCCGGTCATTGCCTCCAACACTGCAGGCAATCGCGATATCCACCCGTGGCGCTGTAGCAAAGGAAGCCGCTGCGACCTGCGGGGTCCACGCTCACCTAGCCATAACAAAGCCACCAAAACCGTGCCGCTCCCCACCGGGCATTCACCCGCCTCAGCAGAACTGGCCGTCCGGCTCATCGGACAAAGGAGTGAAGGATCCCCAACCTTCAGAAGGCTCCAGACCCCACCTGCAAAATAAATGAATAATGAAACTCCCCAACACCCCAACCTCCTGTAGCCGGTACAGCCGCACTTACCCCTCACACACCCGAGAGCGCCATCCATAAGCTCTACAGGACCTGTGTAGCTTCCCAGAAGGGCAAAGAGTGCAGCGCAAAATACGTAGGCACATCCCCCACCAAGCACAGCGCCATCCTGACCCCCTCGAGCGCCGGAACACCCCGGGCACCTGAAACAGACCAACACTCCCTCACCCAGAATAAGCCCACCGCCTACCCGGGGGGCACCTGCAGGTATCGCCGCATGGCAGCCACAGGGCGCGACACAAAGTCTTCAGCCCACTTGGACGCACCCTCGAGCAGTATCGGAAACTTGCCCAAACATCCCAAACCACCCCGAAACCCAAACGTGGGGCCGCTGAAGCCCTCCCCCTCCCACTGTCCCGACCGAAGCCGCCGCCCACTCTCCCCATTCGGAAGGCCCCGAAAAAAGGCCCTACCAACACTGCCCAAGACATGGCGGCTTCCTACCCCTGTGCAGTCATCCACAAGCTCGCCGAAAGGACCCAGACCGGCACATCATAGGAGATGGCCGAGCACGCACCCCCCCTCGCAGTAACCTGCAATTTACTAATCCCCTAACCAGCGATCCGCACCCCCACCTTTACACTTTTGAAACCGTCCCAACTGTGAACCCACCCCGGTCTGGAAAACCACCCCACACCCTTAGCCACCACTATAGACCCCGCAAGCAATGCTTCCGGTTGCCACCCATGCTCGACCGAAAGTGGACCCCTTAGTCACAACCCTGAGGACACCCAGACCACGCACCAGTGATACCGAATTCTGCAGTAAACACCGCATGTCTCCAAGGCCAGTCCTCTATAAGGTCCCCGGGCCCTGGATCCTTCATTGTCCGCTTCTGGGCAGAGCCCGACACCGCTCCACCGGAAACGCGAAAGAGCCTCGGCAAGTCCGGCCACACAGCCAGGGATATGCCAAGCCTCCCTCAACCCTTGCAAGTGTAGAGATGCCAACGCCTCCACCCACATTAATCCCGCCACTGGCAAACCCCTGTGGGAGTAACGACGTACCACCTGCCCACAGCTGCAGCGCCGCCCACCATACCGCCTCACGATAGCGGAGCCAATCAGGCCAGAATCCAAAAACACCCGGAGCAGAAACCGATCCAGGAAGGAGATATCAGCAGCCGAACCCGCTACCAGCCCAGACTGCAGTCATCCGACCGCGCACCAGACCCCACCAAAGTACACTCTCCACCCGCCGCAGCCATGTAGAGCTGCAACCCCCCACTGGACAACTCCCACATCATCAAAACCGATGTCCCTTCGAAGTGGCCCAAAAGCGACTCAAGAGCCACGAATCCGCCCCCACGACCCCGAGGCCCCCATCCGATGGCACGGATTCAACGCCCCGCCCCGTGGAAACATCCGCACTGGCAACCTATTCCCGCTGCATGTGAGCTACCACGTCCACCGAGTTCAACACCATACTCAAAGTTAGTCGCATCGGAGGCCCCTCTGCCCTACCCAACGCCCAGGGGCCCACCTAAATCTCGCGATGGTTCCGCAAACCCATTGAATATCGCCAGGCAGATCATCGACTAAGCCGCCCCCAAACAGAATAGCCGACAAGCAATGCACCCACAAGCAATGCGCCACATTCGCCCAGCCCCGTGTTTGCACAAGCAACCACTGCACTGACAGTACCACATACGCACCAGAGACTGAGCAGCCCAAAGCATGCATACGGGAAATAACACGCCCCTTGAAACGGAAACCCCGCAGTGGAAACGCAGTTGGAGGCACTGGCAGCCGGCGACAAAGGCCGATACAAGATCAACCTTGGCCCTCAATGCTACCCGACCCGCCACCTGCACCATCTCCCTTGCCCGAGCAAATGACGCGCACCGCCCGTACACAATGCACACGGAACGTGTATCGTCAACAGCATCCCCAAAAGACAGGCCAATTATGAAGTATCCTGAACCGCTCAGGCTCCTTCTTCGGGACTATCCCCCCAGGGGAAATCCTCAAGTTCGAGAAAGGCAGATCCTGAAACGGGCCCACCATGCTGCCCCCCACTCAACTTCCCAAAGAACCAATCCCACCCACGGTTCCAAAACACCGCACCGAAGGCGAATTCCGAGGACAAGGCGCCACCACTATGCCCAGCACTGTAAAAAACGACGCCAACTAAAAAACGAACCCAGAGCCGCGGATGCCGCTGAAGCCACCCTTGCAAAGCGTGACCCCTATGTGACCGCACCTTAGCAAAGTGCAGTCCAGAATTGGGCAGGTTGACTTATTGAATCCCCAACCCGCGGTACCAACCCCCCCCGCGCCCCAACATCCTGCTGCACACTGGCCGGTAGCCCCACGCACCCCTCCTTCGGCACGGACATTTTTGAATCGGCCAGAGGTTAACCTGGCGAGCCCCAAGATACCCATCAGTTCCCTTCCATCCGGTCCCTGAACATTCCCACATAGCAGAACCACGCCCCCCCTGGCATGTCTGGGCCGCCTCCAATACCAAATCCGCGTACCAATAGCAACCCAGATTGCTGGAGCGTGCGAGGCCCCACACCCCGGCAATGCACAGAAGAATCGAGGCCAATGCACTACCCTGCGTGCAACCTCCGTAACCCACCCACACAATATCATCTGCCAGGTTCCCTTTCAGGCTCTCCCCCGAGCGCTACCTGCCTCCCAACAGTCGCAAGACATCTATATAGCACCATTGACAGATCCTACGTCAAATTGGTCCGGAACCCCTTCCCACAGCACGAGGACGCAACCCCGACGGGCCCCTCCCGCCCTAGGCCCCACCACCCCTGCGCTATCCGTCCCCTTCAACGGCAGCTCCACCCCCGATGCCCACGACTCGCCCGAGTAGGAGGAGGAGGCCGACTCCCAAACTGGCGCCGAAACGCCCAAGCCCCCTACCCACAATTCCGAATGGAGCCACTGACAGGGGCCCCCCCAGGCCCCGCTACCCGTGGGCTAATCGACCCCTTCCCCAGCTCCCTCGCCGAACCCCCCCCGTCCCTGAGATTACTAACCGGCAATCCCGCGCCCGGAGGGCCCGATCACTCACCCAGCTCGCAATCCTCTGCAGCCACAACAGCAGCAGTCCTGGCATGCAGCTGGTTGATCTCAGCACCGGCCTGTGCTGTCTCCCTCGCCTCACACCGAATGCCGCCGCCACAGTACCGGTCTCCGCGCCCGCTTCGCTGCCCTCTGCGCCGGCCCCTGTGGAAACATAAGCAAAAACACAGGGGGGGGGGAGGAGGCAAGAGGGGAACCGCCGGAGACCAAGCAAGTGGCCAGTGCCCCCCCCACACCGGTCCCGCTAAATCCCTTCTGCCCCCCCCTCCACTCTAGGGCTCCCCAGGCAAAGGCCCACCAGACACCACCCCCAAACCCAGCCATACACTCCCCATATCTAACCGAGCTCCCCGAGCTCCCCCTCGCTCCCCCCCACTGCTGCACCCAAATCCCCCATCATTCACCACCCCACCCCCCATAGCCTCCCCCTGACCACCCCACCTTCGAAGGGGGGCACCTCTAACCCGCCGGGCCCACCGGGAAGGGGCTCTAGCGCGCAGCTCCCCCCCCCATGCCAACCCTTCCCCCCGCCCGAGGGCAGCACCTATAGGGGCCCCGAACGCCCACACCCCGCTCCTTATGTCACTGTATGAACTTTCGCTCAGTACCTTCAGGTGCCCTGACGGACTGAGCCTTGCACAAAAGATTTGTACGCCGTCCATAGCCTCCTGGACCGTGGATACCTGGCGAAACCCCCACCCAGTGTGCAGCGTCCTTCTCCGCTGGAGTTGGCACATGTCGAGCTCCCGCCCTCCCCCAAGCCCCACTACCCCCTACGGTCCTCACCTATCTCAATGCCGGGCCGCTGCTCCTCTCAAGTTGCCATCCGATCTGGAGCACGAGGCAGACTGTGCACCGAGCACAGCTCTGCACCAGCAGGATGTCCACCGCGCCCTTGTCGTCTCAGTGCTGCTCTGTCTTTTCCCCCCGCTCAGCCACGAACCCGCTCACGCCACCCAACCGACGGCTATCCTGAGGAAGCCCGAGGACAGCGGTATGGGCCATGCCGGGCAGGAAGAAGGACCGACGGGAAAGGGAGGCCAGCCGCCAGCACGACGGAACCCCACCGCAGCCTCTCACCCCCCGCTCGGCCTCCCGTCTCCCGCCGCAGCCGGCGAGCGCCCCTGTAGGAAACCCCCTGGAGAGCTCATGCGCCGCGGGGAGAGAGCAGGAAAAGCTGGCACCCCCGAGCAGCCTCCGCCGTGAATGACCACGCGGAGGCTGCCCGCCGACTCCCACCACCCACCACACCGCAAGGATCTTCCCTCATTGGCTCCCGCGCGGCTGCCACCGCTGGGAGCCAATGAATTTAAACTGGCTGCGGCCGCGCGCAGGGTCCTCGCACCGGCCGCGCGCCCGGTTAGGGTCGGCCGCCGGGACCCTGCCCGCGGCCTCTTCATTTACAGGATTTTTAGGATTAGTTACAAAAAATAAACCACCATGTAAGAATAAACAAACTTCAAATAATACTTTGTTGGAAATACAATAAATACAAACCCCCCTGAACCTCTTTCTCATTTGATATAGCGTAATGAGGTAATTACTTTTCTCCCCCCTAAACCTTTCTCTTTATGAAACTCCATTTAATATATTTCTCCCTTATCCCGTTCCCTTCCGCAGTTTACTCTGTAAATAGCTCTGCCTGAGCATCCGCTATTCTGCTGTATATGTGAACAGCTGATTTGTAAATAGTACCTTGTAATATATTTTGATATGTTCTATGTTCTTTGTAAACAAGTTCCGTTCATTGTAAACCACCCCTGATAAATGGAAGGGGTGGTATATAAAAATGTTTAAATAAATAAATAACTTATCAATGGGCACCTACACTGTAAGCGCCACAGAACTACAATACTATATAGGTTCATTTTTCAAACATGCATGTAAGCTGGAATTGATAGGTGCTGGTAATACAACATACCTCCCCTTTTCTTGTAGTACACTAGCTTCCAGTAGTCTACTATGTGAAGTATAAGATCACTAGTTCACTGAGCACTTCACACAAATCAACTAGTGAGAGGAAGAAGATCTTTAAGTATCAAGAAATGCAGTCAGAGACCAAGAAAATGTGGCAGAAGGATACTGAGTTATTTCCCATCGTGTTGGGTGCCACAGGCATATCTGAGTGTTTAATTCCCCATTGCCTCTCAAGAAAGCTCAGGTCCTCACAGCCCTCTCTACTTAATGTTCCCCCACTCTCTTGGATCTATCTAGAAAGTATCTAGCAATCTGCTTTAGCTTTTCTGGTTCCTTCGCTTTGGAACACCCTCCCACTGTACCTGCATCAAGAACTCTCATTTTCTAAACTTAAGAAGGGTTTAAAGACCTAGCTCTTCAAGCAGGCTTTTTAATAGGAGCCACAGAGGAGAAGCTTCTGGAATTCTGCAGATGAGCTCAAAGGGACATATCATATTAGTTCTAATCTCTAGTTTTACTGCCATGTTAGCCTTACTGTCTGTTATATGATTTCATTGTAAACCACATTGATGTGCTTTCTACTACTACTATTACTATTAATCATTTATAAGATGCTACAAGGCATACGCAATGCTGTACATTTATAAAGGTGGCCCCTGCTCATCAGAGTTTACAATCTAATCAACACAGACAATACAATAGATGCGAATAAGGGTACAAATAGGGAAGGGTAAGGAGACACAAGAAAAACAAGGGATCAGGATCCAAAAGCAGCCACAAAGAGTTGAATCTTTAGCATGGATTTGAAAGTTGGAGAGATGAAGCCTGATATACAGGCATAGGTACATAGGAAGATTGTTCCAGGCATAAGAAGCAGCAAAGTGAAATGATTGAAATCTGAAGTTGGCAGTGGAATAAAAGGGCATGGAGAGAAGTAAGCCAGTTGAGTAGTAGAGTTCACGAAGAGGGGTATGGGGGAGAGGAGAGAGGAAAGGAAGTGAGGAGCAGTAGAGTGAATGCATTTATAGGTCAGAAGGAGAAGTTTGAATTGGATACGATAATGGAACGGGCTTGCAAAAGGGGGCTGAATGGATATATCGAGGCCCAGTATTCTGTTTCCAACAGTGGCCAGTTCAAGTCACAAGTACCTGGCAGGTTCCCAAAAGGTACACAGGTTCCAAAATGCTCATCCTGGGGTAAGCAGTGGATTTACTGGATCCTCTTTAATAATGGTTTAAAGATCTTTCCTCAAGGAACTTGTCCAAACCTTTTTTAAACTCAGCTACACTAACAGCTTTTACTACATCCTCTGGTAGCAAATTCCAGAGTCTGATTATGCAAATAGTGGACTTTCTCAAAACCAAAAGGTTACATGATCCAAGCCAACATGGTTTTACCGAAGGATGATTGTGCCAAACAAATCTGATTGAGTTCTTTGACTGGGTGACCAGAGAACTAGATCAGGGGCATGCGATGGATGTCATCTACCTGGATTTCAGCAAAGCCTTTGATACTGTTCCTCATAGGAGACTTATCAATAAACTCAATAGTTTGGGGATGGGTCCCAAGGTAGTGAACTGGATCAGAAATTGGTTGACTGACAGATGACAGAAGGTGATGGTAAACGGAACTCACTCGGATGAAAGAAGGGTGATTAGCGGTGTGCCCCAGGGTGCGGTCCTTGGACCGGTACATTTGAATGTATTTGTGAGTGATATTGCTTAAGGACTGAATGGAAAAGTCTGTCTTTTTGCAGATGACACGAAAATTTGCAACAGAGTGGACTCCCCTGAGGGAGTGGAGAATATGAGGAAAGAGCTACAAAAGCTGGAAAAATGGTCTAATGCTTGGCAGTTAAGATTTAATGTGAAAAAGTGCAGGGCCATGGACTTATGAAGCAGAAATCCAAGGGAAATGTATGCGATAGGGGCGAGAGGTGGTATGCATGGAACAGGAGAAGGACCTTGGTGTGATTTTTTCTGATGATCTCAAGGTGGCGAAACAGTGCTACAAGGCGGTGGCAAAAGCCAGAAGGATGCTGGGTTCCATACAAAGAGGAATTATTACTAGCAGAAACGAAGAGGTACTAATGCCAATGTACAAGTCACTGGTAAGGCCTCACTTAGAATATTGTGTTCAGTTTTGGAGACTATGGGGCTTGTTTACAAAGCCGCGGTAGCGATTCGCGATCGTTATCGGAGCCACGGCCCCATTGAAATCAATGGGGCCGCGGCTCCGATAACGACCGCGAACCGCTACCGCGGCTTTGTAAACAAGCCCCTATATCTCACAAAGGATATAAAAAGACTGGAAACGGTTCAGAGGAAGGCGACTAAAATGATTTGGAGCCTGCATCAGAAGACTTATGAGAAGAGACCTGAAGACCTAAATATGTACACTCTGGAGGAGAGGAGGGACTGAGGAGATATGATTCAGATCTTCAAATTCTTAAAGAGTATTAAGAACAAAGAAACCTCTTCCAAAGACAGGGAAGCTGTGAACCTAGAGGGCATAACATGAAGCTACAAGGGGGTAAACTGAAAGGCAATGTCAGGAAATACTTTTTCACTGAAAGGATGGTGGATGCTTGGAATGCCCTCCCAATGGAAGTGGTGGGGGCAAACACAGTGACAGAATTCAAAATGGCATGGGGCAGACACAGTGGATTCCTTTATAGCAACAGGATAAAATCAAAATAAACGTTACTATCTCTTGTTTCTCAACAAACAGGGGTACCCTACACGGAACAGTGGGTACACCCCTAAACAAAGGCATGGGGAGGGGTGACCTGCACAGAGCGGCAGGTGCACCTACTCTTGCCACTTTGCTGGGCAGACTAGATGGACATACTGGTTTTTATCTGCCATCATATACTATGTTACTATGTTAGTCTTAAATGGCTTACATTGTAGCTTCATTGCATGTCCCCTAGTTCTTCTACTTTTTGATGGCCTAAACAACAGATCTATGTTTACCCGTTCCACTACAATCTTTAATTTATAGACCTCTATCATATCTCCCTTCAACCGTTTCTTTTCCAAGTTAAAGAGCCCTAACCTTTTAAGCCTTTCCTCATAGGGGTATCCTTCCATCCCCTTTATCATTTTGATGGCTCTTCTCTATACCTTTTCTAATTCTGCTATATTCTTTTTAAGATATGGCGACTAGAATTGCACACAATATTCAAGGTGCAGTCACACCATGAACAATACAGAGGCATTATAATATCCTTGATTCCTATAATATCTCTATTCCTTTCCTTATGATTCTGAGCATTCTGTCTGTCTTCTTTGCTGCCACTGCAGACTGGGTAAAGGTTTCAATGTATTATCCACGATGACGCCTAAATCTTTTTCTTGGGTGATTGTTTCCTAATGCGGAACCTTGCATCATGTAACTGTTGTTTGGGTTGTTCTTTCCTAGGTGCATAACTTTGGTCACATTAAGATTATCAGATATAATTGCCCCTAGTTCCAGCTCTTCTTTCATGCACAGAAATACTTCATTCCACAGACTAAACCTTTCCCTTGAGTTTTTATAGCCCAAATACATGATGCTGCATTTTTTAGCATTACATCTTAGGTGCCAACTTTTCGACTATTCTTCAAGCTTCACTAGATCCCCCTTCATGTTATCTACCCTATTGCAGATTTTGGAATCATCCACACTGAGGCAAACCCTACCTGGCAGCCCTTCTTCAAGGCAATGTGTGCCACTGAATCAATGCTGACTCTTGGTGACCAGAAGGAGACTGACAGTCTTTTCTTTCAAGGTAGTAGAAGGTAAAGTGACTTGCCCAAGGCTATAAAGGGTTCAAATGGGAATTGAACCCTGACTTCTTGGTCACCAGGCCACTACTCTAACCACTTGGCTACTCCTTTGTGTCAGCATTGCTTACAGAAATGTTAAAAAGATCCAGGACCAAGGATTAATCCCTGTGACATACCATTGGTAACACCTCTATCTTCAGCGTGAACTCCATTTACTACTACCCTCACTCAACCAGTTTCTTACCCAGTCAGCCACTTTGGGGTCCATCCCAAAAGCATTCACTTTATTTATAAGCCACTGAGGTGCAATGGCGTCAAACATCTTGTGAAATCTAAGTATACCACATCTAGTGTTCTTCCCTGATCTAATTCTCTGGTCACCTAGTCAAAAAAATCTGATTCATTTGACAAGACCCGTCTCAAGTATAAGCCACATTATCTTGGATTCTGTAATCCCTTGGATTACAGAAACTGTGCCATCCTCTGCTTTAGCAGCATTTCCATTAATTTACTCCCCTCAGAAGTCAGATTACCTGGTCTATAGTTACCATCCTCTTCTTTACCTCAGAATACACATCAGCATTAATAACATAACAACACTGTAGATAAAGAGGTGTTACCATGCTGAAGATTAGCAGATTAGATGACTGAGTTGCTCATTTAGTCTGCTTATTTATGCCTTTCCACGCTTCTAAATATATAGCTTGGCTGAGAGCCATTGATCAGGATCATATTATATTAGTCCTTATGCAAGGATGTTTTCTCATTTTTCTCTTTTGTACTCTACCATCTTGAATAGATTTACATATGCAAGATCCCCCAGTTAAGTCACACCCATCCCCCATACCTTCCCATGTCTAACCACTAAGTTCTAGAAGCTAATAAGATAATTATCCTCTTGTGTTCTGATATATGGCATATTGAGTGTATGGTTACTGATGATGTGCTATGCATAGAGAGGCCCATTCTCATTGGGGCATGCCTGGCTTGTCCGGACGTCCAGAATCTGGATGGACTGGATATACACCCCATTCTGATCCCACGGGAGCTGTATGTCCCCACGGGATCAGAATCGGGTGCAACCGGCCTGGTTGGGCAGGCCGTGACCTGATTCTATCAGGCTGGATGTCTCGCCGATTTCCTGGATAGCTTAGCCTGGGCTCCTGCATGGAGCTGTGGTGCAGTGGCGTCCATTGCCATGGTACTGCAGCTCCATGCAGGAACCCCAATCACCCGCACTGCCATCAAAACCATGTTCCCCGCTGCCCGATCCATGATCGGGCCTTCTGGGACTGGGATCAGGCTGCAGGGAAACCCCTGCCCATCTCACCTCCTCTGCTGGTCCTGGCATGGCTATCCCCCTCCGTTGGGGGCGGGACTCATTCCACCTCTGGGCTGGAATAAGTCCCCCTTCAAAGTCTCCCCAGCCCAGACGTACAGGGCCTTCACCAGAATAGACTCTGTACATCTGGGTTGAGGGTCACACCTCCAGCCCACCCTTGCTCCATCTCCTGCCTGCCCCTTCCCGCCCCCATAAAGAGCTCCCTGCACATCTCAGCAGTACATGTGGGGAGCTCTGCGCTCTGAATCGGGTCTAGGGGAATGGCGGGGGCTGGTCATCTGGAATGACCCCACCTCTGTCCAAAATGCTTTAGTTGTTTGTTATGTTTTTGTCATGTTTGTTTACCAATTTTTCTTTATTATATAAATGCCATGATGGCATTTCTTTGACTGAATGGTGCATAGAGCACGAGTAGAGTCATGACATGTTCGGGCTGATTATAAAATACATTAATCTGACACAATGTTCTATGTAAACCGCTATGATATTATGAATAGTGGTATAAAAGAAACATTAAATAAATAAATAAATTAATGAATCTATTTATATACTCGCATACTTTACGCATGGACATTTATGCTTGCTCCCGTGTAGGCATATATATCCATGACCTCATTGTTGTTGTGACTGCTGCTGGATTTGTGCTAGTATTTTTTAAGGATGCATAGGCACCTATTGGGCATGTTTACTGAAGGTTAATGCACATTAATGAATATTAATGTACGTTAAGTTCTGCCATGGCCCATAGAAATGAATGGGTCATAGTAGCTTAACTTTTCTTAACGTGCGTTTATGTTTAGTAAACATGCCTCTATTTGTCTTTATAAAATTGGTCTAAAATAGGCACCTTCTTGCCCTTGAAGCCTACACGGGTACACACCCTTTCATAAATACCCTCTTAGTAGCTGAATATTGCTGCTTAGTGACTCTGCCCCCAGAACACCCCAACTCCCAACTTCTTTTTGGCCAGAAAAGTTTGGCTGTGTAATTAATGTGTTTAAAGTTATCATTGGCCCAAATTTAAAAAAAATGTATATACTTGGTGTTGCCGTTGCCCGCATAAATGCTTTTGAGTATAGGGCCATATGTATTTATCTGACCACATTTCTTTTGCGTAAAATACATTTAAAGCTTGTTTGAATGAAAACACAGCCTTGAATTTAAGAATGCTTAAGATTATTTTTATTTTGCACCAATCCAAAGGCAAAATGTTATTTTCCAAGGCACCACCAATGTAGACTATTTCTGGAATTAGGATTTGATGAAAGAAGAACTCTGAAAAACATATTTGCTGGCAGAAGAATCACTTTATTATAAAGAGCCAATCAAGGCTTTATACTTGGCACATGTTATTTATCATTGCTAATGTCAGAGTATATTGAAATGACAGGCGAGAGACAGCGTGGAACACTGCGTAAACCAAATACTGCACTTAGTCCATTGCCCTAGATAGAGAAATCCTTTCCATGACTTTCTGCTCTTAGAGGCTGATCAAAGCCAGTTAGAAGGCAGTTCATCATGTCTAAAATTCCATGCACACTTCCTCTCACCTCTGAACGGAAAGGTCTGCTCCTGGACAAACTTTGCATCCAATTCTTTGAAAGAGTCTGTTGTGCTTCATTTTTGTTTGACTGCAGCAATTATCAGTAATTATTGGGAAATGAGCAGGAGTCACAGGCAATTCCAAAGCCACCCAGAATAAACTAGGCATTGTTAAAGGGTCAGTCCAGGGCTCACAGTAGCCCTATGTTTTAGATTATTAACATTCTGAAATAGTTAGAAGTGACAGCTTCCTTTTTGGGGGCTTAAATAAGAGCAAGCATCTATGCTTCTTTCAGATGAATGGGTTTAAACTTAAAACTTGTGTAGATACATTCAGAGAACTGACATTTTTCTTGAGCATGCATACTGTAGATATTGCTGCTGTTTTTTATTTTTGACTTTTTTTAAAGAAAAACTTCATGGAAGAACTTTTGTTGTTTTTTTAGTGCACTTCAAACAAGAACTCAAACTATTGTGTTTATGAAAACAAATCGGTGCTTCTCATTCGAATCCCCGTATTTGCAAGAATGACCCTTAATTGAGTTTATTTCATAAAGATAGCTTTATATTACATAAGAGAAGTAAAACCTCTTTGAGAATCTGCAACCAAGGTAGAAAAGGGCAGTTGCACACAAAGCAACTGACAGTCCTATAGCACATGGGTCATAAATTACATGCAGCAGAAGGCTATGTCTTAAGACAGAAGTTAAAATAATGTGAAGATAAATGTACTTCATTCTTCACATTATTTTAAGATTTCAAAAATAAACTTACTCAAATTGAGTGATGTTTTGTATATTTTCTCTTAAGACAGCAGGATCATGCCCATGCAATATAAATCTATTTGAACTGCAGCACTCCTGGATATTAATATGGAGTAGCTCTCAACTCAGTAAATAGTCTAAGGGCTACATTATATGTTATAGAAGAAACCCATTAGTCATATACTTTTGTGAACAACACTAGAGCTCAGCTATACATTCATCTCTCAGTAATGTACATACTCTTAGATCCTTGAAAGCCTCTCTGTTTTCCTCCTTTAATATCCATCTGCTGAACTAGATGAAATAACACAGAAGGAATTCTGAAACTCCATGTTCTGTAACACACATTCCTGTTCTCTGGAAAAATGGTACAGAACATATTAAACAGTGTAAGTGAAAATGACATTTTATTTCTGAATGAAGCAGAAGCCTTGGTTCTTGCCATCTGCAAGATTTTACACAGCACAGTTCGAGTCTTTAAGATACGCTGATCAATTTTAGAAACACCACTAGCAATCAAAATAAGATGGTCATTTTCATTGATTGAGGATACAGTCATCTCTGATATAATGTGATAGCTGTGTTTGCATGAAAATCATGCATTGAAACTAACAGGGTTTATGGACAAAATACGTAGGACTGGGGGAAACACAAAAGCATTATTTATAATCAAAACATTCTTATTAGTTTTCATAACACAAAGGCCTGCACAGTACAAGTTACATTCATGTTCAATAATGAAATAAAACACTAAATACAAATCACCAAAAAAGTTACAAATGATACACTACCCAAAACAAAATACAATGCAACCTATCCACCCTCAAGATTAAATCATTATATAATAAGTATTATCTTTACCAATGAAATCACAAATATGGAGTGTATGAAAAATTCTCTTTAATTATTATTTAATATAACCACACCCCATCAAATCATTCATAATATATACATAAAATGATTTAATCTAATAACCTGTACTCCGGATGGATTCACAAAATACATTTCATTCAGCAGTTGTTGCACAAATCATGTAATTTTTTAAAGTTTCATATACATTCATATAACAGTCATTTAACTTTCATATAAGGTCATGCTATACATAAATTCATAAATTCATCCAGGCACCAAATGTTGCCATCAATCAAGAAATCCTCTCTATCAGGAAACCAATTCCTGCAGAAAAGATCAAGCAACATCCAAATAAAGGGTTCTCAATCCAGAAAACTCCATCTTCTACTCAGCAACAAAAAAAGCACCCGATTCATAGAACATATAATCAGTGAATCCCAGTTCTCAATTTTCAATCTTCAATCCGGATCTTCTTAGAAACCAAACTAAGCAATCTTATGCCACATTCACAAGCGGCACACAGACCATGGCTACATTCACATGAAGACACAGAATCCACCAAACTTGCACTTTCCACTTTCCACTTTCCACAGTCCACAGACCACGGCTACATTCACATGAAGACACAGAATCCACCAAACTTGCGCTTTCCACTTTTCATTACGCTTCTGGATCCATTGCAATCTGGGTTTTGTCCTCTCCATTTTACTGAAATAGCTCTTGCCAAGTCTCCACTGACTTGTTCCTCACAAAATCCTAGGGCCTTTATTTGATCTCCATCCTTCTTGACCTTTCTGCTTCTTTTGACACTGTTGATCATCACTTTCTCCTCAATACCCTGTTCTTGCTTGGATTTAGGGGCTCTATTCTGTCTTGGTTTTCTTCTTATCTCTCCCACCACACCTTTAGTGTATGTGCTGGATCCTCCTCAACTGCTATTGCACTCTCAGTTGGTGTACCGCAAGGGTCTGTCCTGGGACTTCTCCTTTTCTCTCTCTATACCCAGTCCCTTGATGCACTCATCTACTCCCATGGTTTTCACTGCCATTTTCATGCAGATGACCCTCAAGTCTATCACTCTGTACCTGAAATCTCTCCAGGAATCCAGTCTTGGATCTCATAGTAACATAGTATATGACGGCAGATAAAGACCAGTATGGTCCATCTGGCCTGCCTAGCAAGATGGCAAGAGTAGGTGCACTTGCTGCTCTGTTCAGGTCACCTCTCCCCATGCCTTTTTTTAGGGGTGTACCCACCGCTCCGTGTAGGTCACCCCTATTTATTCAGATATAAAAGGTAGTTATGCTTATTTTGATTTTATTCTGTTGCTATAAAGGGATCCACTATGTCTGTCCTATGCCATTTTGAATTCTGTCACTGTGCTGCCCCCACCACTTCCATCCGGAGGGCATTCCAAGCATCCACCACCCTTTCAGTGACAAAGTATTTCCTGACATTGCCTTTCAGTTTACCCCCTTGCAGCTTCATGTTATGCCCTCTAGTTTTACAGCTTCCCCTGCTTATCTGACATTGGTGCCTAGATTTCCTGCCACCATCTGAAATTGAACATTGCCAAAACTGAGATTCTTATATTCCTCATAAACTGACCTCCCCCTTCCTCCTTTCTCTATTTCTGTGGCTAACACTATACTCTTCCCAGTTTCCATGCTTGCAACCTTGGGGTCATCTTTGACTTCTCCCTCCCGAAAGCTAAAACCTGTCATTTCTTCCTCTTTAATATCAGTAAAATTCATCCCTTTCTTTCTGTACATACTATTAAGACCTATATCTACTCTCTAATCACCTCCCATCTAGACTATTGCAACCCCCTCCTTGGTGGTCTCCCTCTGAATCATCTCTCCCCACTTCACTCTGTTCAAAACTCAGGTGTACGGCTAATCATCTGGCAGTGCCACTATGCTCATGTCAACCTTCTTCTGAAGTCACTTCATTGGCTTCCTACCTGTTTCTGCATCCATTTCAAACTTCTGCTACTGACCTATAAGTGTTTTCATTCAGCTGCTCCTCACTTCCTTTCATCTCTTATCTCTCCCTACACTCCTCCTTGGGAACTCTATTCTTCTGGCAGATCCTTTCTAACCTCTACCACGCTGCCGATCGGATGTCGGGGGTGGAAGCAGGAGCTGCTCGCTCCTCCTGCTCCTCCCGCCAAGGCCCAATCGGGGCGCCACAGACTTCCTTTAAATGCTGGACCCGGCAGGTAACTGCCTTCTCTTCAAACATAAGAACATAAGAACATAAGATATGCCATACTGGGTCAGACCAAGGTCCATCAAGCCCAGTATTCTGTTTCCAACAGTGGCCAATCTAGGTCATATGTACCTAGCAGTTTCCCCAAACTTCCACCATGCTGCCGATCGGACGTCGGGGGGGGGGGGGGGGCAGGCGGTGCTGCGCCTAAGGGTCCCCGCCTAAGGGCCATGCCAAAGGGCCCTTTGGCGTGGCCCTTAGGCAGGGCACAAGTGGCGGGGTCGCTCTTCATCCCTTGCAGATGACTGCAATCGCAGGAGAGGGGCGAATGGCGGCAGCCATCAAAAGTCCTGATTTGATGTCCCTCCTCAAGAGTGGAGCTGACCAATCAGCGGGAGATCATCTGCCTCATGGTTGGTTCTGCTTACTGCTATATTTATTGTAGTTTCAATGTAATGTAATTTATGTACCATGTTGTCATGTTTTCCCTGTGTGATGTTTTCCCACTTTCCTGTATCCTTACCTTTGTATAACTTTGTATTGTTTTGTGACCGCTTTGACTGAAGGAAAAAGCGGGATTCAAGACTTGTTAAATAAATAAATAAATTGTGTCCTTCTCTTCCATGGCAGATTCCAGACTTTGTTCTTTCCACCTTGCTGCTCCATATACTGGAACAAACTACATGAATCAGTGCGTCAGGCTCCATCTCTGGTCCTATTCAAATCCAGGCTAAAACCTTATCTCTTCAAGGCTGCTTTTGGATCCTGACTCCCCTAGTCTCCCATTCACCTCCTATGGGTTTCCTTACCATTCTCCTAAATATATCCTAGCCCCCAGACTGTAAGCTCTGATGAAGACTCCCCCCTCCTGACTCAATTATTTAATAACATGTAGCAGCTGAATAGCCCTGTTTATCGACTCACCAACCCCCAAGCCCCCAAACCCTCCATGAAGCTCTGCAGGAGGAATAGAGCTCTCAGTAAAAGGGGCAATTACTACCTGAGTGCAGCGAGGACCATACCAAGCTAGAAATGCACATTGTATGACTAATGAATTTGGTGCCCCCCTCCACCCAGCCATGTTCAGTAACTCACTGGAGCTAAAGTAGAGGCAAGAGACTCTTCTCCTCCAGCAGGACTTTGTGGCTGGTTTTTGTGGATTTGGGGATTGGTGGGCCAGGAGGGAAGGTCACTCCATTGCTCAGCAGCTATGTTATTAAATATTTCTTTATTTATTTACATTCTCTTATATACCGTGCTATTCTGCATCAGTGTGGTTTACATTGAACAAGGCATTATAACTTGGAGATAACTATTTTACAGGGAACATGGGCTATGGAGGGTTAAGTGGCTTGCCCAAGACCACAAGGAGCACCTGTGGGACTAGAAACCCCAGTCCTTCCAGCCCAAGGTTGCTGTCCTCTAGTGGGATTTGAACCCCTGACCTTCCGGCCTGAAGTACCTTGCCCCAACCACTAGGCTACTCCTCCACTCCAGTCTTAAATTTTGGGTTGGGTGGGAGGGAGCTGCTCCACTACTCTGTTGCTATATGCTATTAAACATTTGGGAAGGGAGGGCCTGCTCAGCTCTTATATATTTGGGGGTAGGAGGAAATTGGGGTTTGATGCCTTTCAAGACTAGCCTGCAATTTCTGTGAACAGAAGGAAGAAGAATAATCACAAACAGAAACAAAAGCAAGGATAACACCACAAAAAATTCTGCTGTTGTTTATGCTATTTCTGTGGCCAAAATTGAACATATAACTTATATGAAGAGGATCTGAATTTTGCTGCTCTCTCTATAACTTCTACTACTACTACTACTACTATTTATCATATGTATAGTGCTACAAGGCATACGCAGTGCTGTACTGATACATGTAAAAGATGATCCCTGATCATCAGAGCTTACAATCTAGTCAAGACAGACAACACAATAGCTGAGGGCAAGGATACATCTAGGGGAATGGTAAAGAAACACAAGGGAGACTAAGCGGATCATGATTCAATAGCGGCCTCGAAGAGGTGAGTTTTCAGCCTGGATTTGAAAAGGGTCAGAGATTATGCCTGACACAGACTTAGATAATTTGTTCGAGGCATAAGGAGCAGCAAGGTGAAAGAATCGAAATCTGGATTTGGCAGTTGAAGAGAAGGGCACGGATAGAAGGGATCTTCCAGAAGAGCGGAGTTCCCGAGGAGGGATGTAGGGAGAGACAAGAGAGGAAAGGTATTGAGGAGCAGCAGAATGAGTGCACTTATAGGTCACTAGGAGAAGTTTGAAGTGGATACTGGAATGAATAGTGACTTGAGAAGGGGGATTATATGAGCATATAGAGGCTGGCGGAAGATTAGCCGCACAACTGAGTTTTGAACAGATTGAAGGGGAGAGAGATGATTCAGAGGGTGACCAGCAAGGAGAAAGTTGCAATGGTCTAGACAGGAGGTGACTAAAGAGTGAACAAGTGTTTTAGTAGTGTGTATAAAAAGGAAGGTATGAATTTTGCCAATCTTGTAGAGAAAGAAATGACAGGTTTTAGCTGTCTGTTGCATGTGTGCAGAGAAAGGGAGAGTAGAGTCAAAGATGACCCTAAGGTTGCGAGCTGAGGAAACAGGGAGGAGTGTAGTGTTATCCAGAGAAATAGAAATGGGAGGAAGAGAGGAGGTGGGTTTAGGGGGAAAGATAAGCAGCTCAATTTTGGCCATGTTCAGTTTCAGACGGTGGTGAGACATCCAGGCAGCAATGTTGGATAAGCAGGCAGAGATCTGGGCCTGGATTCCTGGAAAGATTTCAGACACAGAAAGGTAGATCAGAGAATCATCAGTCTAAAGATGGTACTGAAAACTATGGGAGGAAACAAATGCAACAAGGGACCGAGTGTAGAGAGAGAAAAAGAGAGGTCCCAAGATAGAGCCCTGAGATACACCAACTGAAAGGAGGAAGGCGGTAGAGGAGGAACTACAGAACAGACACTAAAAGTGTGATGGGAGAGATAAAAAGAAAACCAGGACAGAACAGGACCCCTAAATCCAAGCGAGGACAGGGTATTGAGGAGAAGGTGATAATCAACAGTGTTAAAGGCAGCAGAAAGGTCAAGAAGGATGAGAATCGAGTAGAGGCCTTTGGATTTGGTGAAGAACAAGTCACTAGAGACTTTGGCAAGAGCTGTTTCTGTGGATGTAGAGAATGAAAGCCAGATTACAGTGGATCCAGAATGTCTTGAGAGGAAAGTGAAGAAAGCGGCAGTGAAACGCTCATTCAAGTAGTTTTGAAGCAAAGATAGGTCAATAACTGGAAGGATAGGTAGGATCTAGTGAAGGATTTTTGAGGAGAGGTGTAACCACAGATGTTTGAAGGCCATAGGAACAGTTGCAGTAGACAGTGATAAGTTAAGGATATGACAGATGGAAGGGATGATGGCAACAGAAATAGAGCTTAGCAGACGGGTGGGAATGGGATCAGAAGAGCAAGTAGTCTGTAGAAGGAGAGAAGATTTGAAGTTTCCTTCTCAGTAATTTCAGAAAAGGAAGAAAGGGTGACTTGAAGGCCAATCCATGGAACATTTTTCCCATCCCACACTGGCCACATAACATTTGGCTGCATATGACCAAGAGTTATGCATTCTTCATGCCAGGAAATTAAAACAAAAGTCCTTATGTGATCAGAACCTGCTATTGTTTGCACAAGTGCTTAATCAACTCCATACACTATAAATACTGTAAGCTCTTTAGACATACTTCCACAGATCATTAGGGTATAACATAAGAGATGAAATATGTCATTGAATATGTACTACTTCCAGGGCTTTTTTCAAGGGGGTATGTGGTGGTACCGAGTACTGACACAATTTTCATTGTTTGCTAAAATTGACCCATGGTCCTCATTTATTAATGAAAAAGCCCCGCGTATGAGCACTGGCACCTTTTTTTTTGTTAGGAAATATGCATTGGCTACTTCTAATCCAACGGTGTTCTAAAACTTTTGTTATTTCTAATTTCTTCTATTCCAATCCCAAAACATTCTATGGAGGGTCCTCAAATAAATATTGTATAGTGACTTTGGAAGGGATTTTGTCCATGCAGTCATGCAGGCATTCTATGCAAACAGGCAAAGAATTGAAGAATAGACAGCTACGTTTTGCAGATGACATGAAAATTTGCAACGGAGTGGACTCCCCCGAGGGACTGGATAACATTAGGAAAGATCTAGAAAAGCTGGAAGAATGGTCTTCACAGTGAAGTTTTAATGTGAATAAGTGCAGTGTCACGCACTTGGGATGTAGAACTCCAAGGAAATTGTATGTGATAGGGGGCGAGAGGATGCTGTGCATGGAGAAGGACCTCGGAGTGATTGTTTTTGAGGAGTTGAAGATGGCAAAACAACGTAACAAGATGGTGGCCAGAAGCAGAAAGAAGGAGGTATTAATGCCACTGTACAAGTCGAGGGCGAGGCCTCACTTGGAATACTGTGTTCAGTTTTGGAGTCCATATCACACAAAGGATATAAAAAGACTGGAAACGGTTCAGAGGAAGGCAACCAAAATGATTTGGGGCCAGTGCCAGAAGACATATGAGAAGAGACTTGAAGACCTAAATATGTGCTGTATATGCTAGAGGAGAGGAGGGACAGTGGTGATATGATACAGCCCTTTAAATACTTAAAGGGTATTAATGAACAAACATCTTGTTCAAAGATGGGGAAGCTATAAAACTAGAGGGCATAACATGAAGCTGCAAGAGGATAAACTGAAAGGCAACGTCAGGAAATACTTTTTCACTGAAAGGGTGTTGGATGCTTGGAATACCCTCCCGATGGAAGTGGTGGGGGCAAACACAGTGACAGAATTCAAAATGGCATGGGACAGACACAATGGATCCCTTTACAGCAACAGGATAAAATCAAAATAAACTCAACTATCTTTTATATCTCAACAAGTAGGGGTGACCTGCATGGAGCAGTGGGTACACCCCTAAACAAAAGCATGGGGAGGGGTGACCTGCACAGAGTGGCAGGTGCACCTACCCTTGCCACCTTGCTGGGCAGACTAGATGGACCATGCTATGTTACTTTTTGCCGCCATGCCATTTCTCAAGAGAACTATTTATGTATTATATTTGTATAGAAGGAAATATCATTTTATCTGTGGAAATTCTGTTTTTTGATATGTCCCACCTTATCTGTGGAGAAAAGGATATGTGTTCTTCAACAACCTGCATAATTCTAGCTGCGGATGGAGGTGGCCTTCCTGGGGTTGGGGATCAGGCGGAGCAGGCAATATCATGCATATTTTCACTATAAAAACTATGCATATTGTTTTAGGAAAAACATTACCAACAGAGAAAGCAGGCACAAAAATCTGCAGTTAATTTTACATTAGACAATAAAGAAAGCAGAACTACATACAAAATGTTCCCTTCATTATTGCTGGCAACTGCACAGTTTAAAATTACCAACATTGCAGGATTGTGGCCAGGTTGATTATTGGTACATAATGTCCTCACTAGAAATTTATGTGAAGGACGTTTTAGCTAAATCTTAATATCTCACATCTTAATATCTCTTATCTGTTCTGAAAAGTTCATGTTTTTGTTGGCTCTTTAAAAATGTATCAAATATTACCAAGACTTTCTCCTGAACTAATATAGCTATCATTAAATGCACTAAATTAAGTATCACTTTTATTCGCTGATTAACAGAATGGTATAGTTGTTTTTCTCTATAAAGCAATAAGAAAAAAAATCCATTGGGATGCTCTTCTTTTAAATATATAGGATTAAATTATCCATTTAAATGGATATTCAGACAGGTTAAAGAGGTAATTGTATCAGAGGGCACGTAGTTTTAGATGCCAAGTATGTGCTTAAAAAGGGCTATATTAGTCATTTACACATTTACAGTTTATAAAAAGGGCCCCTCCCCCCCGTGAGACAGGTACATACAGAAGGCTTTGGAGTCGTGTCTCGAGTGGGAGATGGTGGAGCCTCATGACCTCTAGAAAGTGAACTTGGCTGCAGAGCCCTATCCTATCTTATCCATATCTTATCTCTGCCTCATCTTTCTCCCTCTTCAAATCCATGCTAAATGCGTACCTCTTTGAGGCCACTTTTGGACCCTAATCTCTTGTTCGCCTTGTGTCTCCTCTCCCTATTGAACCCCTTATTTCTCTTGTATTGTTCAGTCTGTCTTAACTAGATTGTAAGCTCCATGAGCAGGGACTGTCTTCTATACGTGTTTGTACAGTGCTACATATGCCTTGTAGTGCTATTAAAATGATAAATAGTAGCAATAGTGGTAATGTTCAAGATCATAGAAAGCTGTATCCAGATTCGGGAGAGGGGAAGGGGAGGAGGGGAAGGATTTCTTGGAGGATTTTCTGTGTCTCAAGCAGAAATCAGAAGGCCAGATAAGTTTACAATTTTTTCAACATACGCTTTCTAAACCTCTTGTGATCTCTTTGGATGGTATATGGGAAGCTTTAGCTTCGATGGAAATAGTACTTTGTGCACAGACTGCTCAACTGTTTCAGCAGTCTGATACAGTAGCTTGCCTGTTAGGATAAACACTCTGTGGGAGAAGAGTTTGTATTCAATAAGAAATTAGAGACAGTTGAGCAGGTAAAAATGTAGGATGAAAATCTAGCCTTGATGAAAGACTATTGGTTTACACTATAGAATTGCACACAGTATTTAATTATATTAATACACTGTCATTTTCTATCTCTATGATTTTATATGAAAATAACCGTGTCCTTTACGACCATGGTTGGGTTCCACATTACAGGATGGCATTCCTTTTTATGTTTTAATAATTTTATAGTTTATTAGTGTGAAATTTTAACTGATTTATTTAATTTTACATTGTCTTTATTTTTCTTTATTTATTTCCTGTATAGACCAAACCCCTGATGTGCTCAAACATGGCTGTGTCGAGTTGGCAATTAGAGATTCTCCCTGTGACAACAATAAATATTGCTTGGTTTACTTCAAGCTTTATACATTTTCCTAAGGTTGCATTGACTCCTCCAAACCTCGTAAAGAAGTATTTTGTGTAGATATTAGAGATTGTGGTATGTTTACTAAACCACGGTAAAGGAGCAAGTGTGCCGTTAGTGCACGCTAACTGCGCACTGCACCCTTATTACATCCAAAAAGCCACTTTAGCGCACACTAACAGTACCAGCCACTGTAGCGCATGCTAATGGTACCTGTGGGTAGAGACAAGGCATTCCCGGGCGGAGAGAGGGGGTCAATGAGCGGGGAGTGGACAGGAACAAGGCTTGCTCCATTAATGCAGGAACCTTAACGGCAGGAACCTTAACGCAATTCAAAACCTCACAGAAAGGGTGTTTTTTAAGGAGAGAGAGCACATTTTACGTCTGCAATGAAAACCCTCCACTCAACTTAGATAAAGGCTAAACATGAACCTGCCCAAAATCAAGATTATACTCCCTACTACAATCAATACGTACAAACTTAAATGAATAATCATTCCATTCCTATGCATTGATACCCCACTTGTATATAGTTACAACTGTTTTAGGGACAGTACTTCTGTTTAAATTGTAACACAAACTGTGTTAGTTGATTTACTGAATTATTCTGCTTAGTCTTTTAAACCCTTTGTTGTACAAGTTAAGATGTTCTATGTAAAAAGTTATAATTGTTCTATGTAAAACAAGCTCTGCATTGTTAATTGTTGTTAATTGTACACCGCAACTGATCGCTGGAAGATGCGGTATATAAATAAGTGTTAAATAAATAAAATAAATAAATAAATGCACAGACAGAGAAGCCCAAGAGAGTGATAGTAGTGCTCCATTAGTAGCAACAAGAATGCAAAATAGCCAATCATAAAGGTACTAATACATGCTAAACAGAACTTAACCTTCACGTATTTAACATTGAAATCATCCTTTAAATAGACATCAATTCCACAAAGCCTATTGAACTGAGAAAATCTAAATCTAAATCTTAATAAAAACTAGACAGGATCTAAAAAAAACAGAGCAGAAGTTGGACAAAGCCAACCTACCAGCATAGCAGCCCCAAAAGGCTTGTACTAGATTGTTCATTTATCATCAATCCTGCTGGAAGAATTCAAACAGCCATAGTAGTATACATGGTCAGAGCAAAGTGAACCAATTCACTGATTGGTTCAGACTTTCAAGTTTAATGGATCTAAGTTTAAACATCCACATATGTTCACAATGAAGTAACCTTCTAATACACGCCATCTGAAAACATCAACAGAATGTTGGTGTTGCTGCCAATGGACTACTAATGGAGCAGAAACTACCTTGTTGTTAACATGGCTCCTATGTTCAGCCAAACATACACGAATCTTCCTAGTAGTACACCCAACATAAACTTTAGAACAAGGACAAACTTAAATAAACCACTCCTTCAGTTTCACCATTAACAGCAACAACATAGTGCCCAAGTATGAAAGGGCACTATGTTAAAGGTGCAAATGGGTGCAAAGGAGGTGGCACAGGGGTCATGCAGTGGGGGCTGCTGGTGCACAGAGGGGAAGGGGGGCCAGGCAGCTGCCTAGATGGCACATAGGAACATAAGACTACAAAATATGCCAAACTGTGTCAGACCAAGGTCCATCATGCCCAGTATCCTGGGTCCAACAGCAGCCAATCTAGGTCACAACTACCTAGCAGTTTCCCCAAAAGACACACAGGATCCACAATAACTGTAATGGGGCAAGTAGTGCATAGCCCGGGTCCTCTTTAGCAATGATCTATGCGCCGTTACCCAGGAACCCGTCCAAACCTTTTTAAACCCAGCTACACTGATAGCTTTTACCACTCCTCTGGTAATGGATTGCAGGGTTTGATTATGCATTGACTGAAAAAATATTTCCACCTTGAAGACCCAAATGGGTTACACTGTAGTCATACTACATTTTGATGGCATAAACAATTGATCTACGTTTACCCAATCCACTCCAGGTAATATTTTATAGAGTTCTAACATAACACCCCTCAGCATTCTCTTCCACAGTTTGAAGAGACATAACATTGGCAGGCAGTGATGGGGTCCTTGCAGAGGCAGATGGGTGTGGGCAGGATGTGTGGTTGTCCATGCCCCCCCCCCCAGCAGCGCTGACAGCACATGAGCATGTCAGCATGGAATTAGGAGTGTTGGTGGAGGGGGCAGCGGCACATACCTGCACCAGACCAAAGCCATGCCCTGGTCCAGTGCGCCATGCACAGTACAACATGTGCCAAGGTCTATCTGATGGGAAGCATGTCATCCCCAAGGAGCATTGAAACCATGTGGCAGCACAGTTGGTGTGTATATGAGTGGAGAGGTTCAGGTCCTGGCTGTGGATCATGCAGTGTATGTCCCTGTGGCTAGGTTTTGGCCCACAGTGCAGGTACAACACCAACATGTGCAACCCCCAATGATTCAGCCAACAAGGGTAAAAGCACCCACACATACAGACTCCACTATCAATGCTAGATGGAGAGTCAGACTGACAGCACCGGCACACTGAGTGTGTGTTAACAGAGCGCACTACTAGCTCCTACACAATGAGCACACCTTAACAGTGCTTGAGCTGAGATTGGGACCAGAGTGGCAGGCAGGAATGCCAACCATCCCCCTTTTTGCACAGTGCATCGATATGAGTGTGTGTGAGTGTGTGTTGTCACGCCCTTGTCCCCTGCCTCAGGCTTAGAGGGGCGAGGTTGCAGTTAACTTCTCTTATAAAGCTTAGATAAACTATCTTTCCCTCTGATGCATGCTGGGAGTTGTAGTTTGGCCTTTTAAGATGAAGTGTAGTCATGAAACCGAAGGTGAAGGCAAATGACAGAATTTATTTCAAAACGCAAACAAAGTCCATGTAGACCATAACAGGATACTTCTCCATTCATTCGCTCAGGATTATTTACAACGCAGCATGGATGAGCTTCACTATGGCTTCACAGTCATTAACTATATGCAGCTGCTTAACAATGTAACTGATATGGGAAACACAGCTTCTTCCCTCAACAAAGTAAAAATGTCTTCTTTTTAATTTTGTCTTCACTAAGCATTTAATAGCACATGTAACAGGTATCTCCCCACTAGAAGAGCAAGTTCCTACCTTCACTTCAGGCTAGGTTTCAATACACTGCTTCTAGGAGACTTTCACCTTTTCAGCTATCCTTTAGCATAGGGATTCAACACTAGTAGCCTGGCATAGAGTACAGTCCATGGGCATTTCTGGAGACAGTAAATCCTGCTCAATAGGCTCAACCTGCATCTCCTCTGGCTCTGATAATGCAGTGCCCTGCTCTGAGCTCTTAAAGTATGTCTCTGGGTGTATTCTCTCTGAGGATCCCCGTGTCTCTCCTGAGCCCAGCTCCACCCGATACGGATAGATTGTACCTGAAGCTGTGGACACTTCTCCCTGGCTGTATTCACTTGCCTCTCTCCAGCCTCTCGGAAACAGTTCTTGGTTCGCTTCTCTGAGTTCCCTCTTGGAGCTCTGCCAATGCTCCCTATTCCAGGCTTGGCTCCTTTGACTCCTGTGCTGAGTCCTGGGCTCCCTCCTCTGAGCTCTCCGAACCTTCTGATCAGGAACCTGGATCTGAACCCATTCCTGCTCCTCTGCTTCCTGCAGTTCTTGCTTCTTCTCCCTCTCCTGCTTCCTTCCTTGCTTTGACTTTAGCAAAGGTTTATATCCCTGCTTCCAGGGCACTAACCTCCCCTCTCTGCTCAGGTGCTTGTAATTATCTCTCAAGCCTGCAACTACGTCAGCAGAGCTTGGGTGTGGCAGCCTAGGTTTAGTTTCTCTCAGCTTACTTTCTTTATGTAGAAGCTGAAATCCATGCACTGCAGGGATTTCACTTTTCCTCAAAGCAAATTCATCACCTTTTCCTATTTCCATAAGCTCAATACAAGCTTCCTTGTCACGGTGTGTATGCCTATCCATCATTTTTTGGCTTTCTACACCTCATTGAGCCTCGCAGTGCCTAAACTGATTCCAGTGTTAGTCTGTAAATGTGCATGATGAGGAGCAAAGAATTGTGGATATGGGCTGAAACAGGGCGGATTGGCCAGAATGTGTCTGCATCAGGAGTAGGATCAATGGGTGGAACACTGTAGCGCCTGACTGCCACTTGCATGGCCTGGGTGGCCACAGCATGACATGCTGGGAGAGTACTCTGACACAGACCGAGCAGTGACCATGGCACGGCTAAGTATCCACATAGTGCTATTATAATGTATGGTTCTAGTGATGTGGGTGTATATCCTGTCCTGGGGGCCCAATCTCTGCACCAACTGCCGGGTGTCCATGGTTGCTCTGTGCACATGCGGTGTGGACTGTCTGCAGTTCGTCTGTGCATGGCTGGAAAACTGAGTGGTAGGCAGCAGGTGCAGTCTCTGACTGTGTTTGCTGTGGGTGAATGTTAGATGCAGGTGGTTGGGATGAGTGGTGTTCCAAGCAGGACCCTAGTAATACCCCCCCATGCAGGTATAGATGCTCCTTCCCTCCCCCCCCCCGGTTGTTGGCGGCCATGGCATCAGCATTATAATACTGGGTATTGACATGCACTGTTCTAGGTGGGTCCCTGTCCAACAGGGGCAGAGCACAGGGCCAGATGTGACACATGCTGCACTTCTGCTGGACACAAGGTGACTTACATATCACGCTGCAGACAGTACCTGCCATACACTGGCAGTGATGGGAATCTGCAGCATGGGTGGCAGAGACCATCTTTAGCACTGCAGGTACGGGAGGCCTGGTGTTGGATGCCCATCTTCACCCTCAAGGTGACTGCAGAAACTGCTCAGTGGCTTGTATCACACACTGTCAGTGCATCTTACTGAGTTGGGGTGATGGTTAAGTGCATTCTCCAATTGGGGGATCAGCTGTAGACTGCTGTTCTGCATGTGCACTGCATCATGGGTACTGGTTGAGCTATCCTATGTCAGCACACACAGCAAACATTTTAGGTAGTGACCTGCCATCTCTTTGTATCCAGCTATTGCTGTGCAGGGAGGTATGGAGGTGTAGCCTACTGGTTAGTGCAATGTCTCCATAAGCAGGGGACAGGGGTTTGATTTTTACCTGTTCTTTCTGTGTCTGTGCTACTCAGATCATTTTCATGCTTGTAACAGTCAGGGCTCTGCATATAGAAACATAGAAACATGATGACAGAAAAAGACCACATGGCCTATCTAGTCTGTCCTTCCATAACAACAACTACAACAGTCCACTTTTTACCTTTAGAGATCCTCTGTGTTGGTCCCATGCTTTTTTGAATTCAGTTACTGTCCTCATCTCTACCACCTCCACTGGGAGACTATTCCACGGATCCATTACTCTTTCTGTAAAGAAATATTTCCGCAAATCACTCCTGAATCTATCTCCCTTCACCCTCATCCCATGTCCCCTCGTAGCAGAACTTGCTTTCAATTGAAAGAGGCTCTCTCCCTGAACATTTATGCCACGGAGGTATTTAAACATTTCAATCATATCACCTCTATCCCGTCTTTCCTCTAAGGTGTACATATTAAGATCCTTAAGTCTGTCCTCATATGCTTTATAATGAAGCCCACTAATCATTTTAGTAGCCACCCTCTGCACCGACTCCATCCTGTTCACATCCTTTTGAAGGTGCGGTCTCCAGAATTGCACACCATACTCCAAATGAGATCGCACCAAAGACTTATACAGAGGCATTATCACCTCCTTTTTTCTGCTAGCCATTCCTCTCCGTATGCACCCAAGCATCCTTCTAGCTTTTGCCGTCGCCTTTTCTACCTGTTTAGCTACTTTAAGATCATCAGACACCAGGGGCGGCCCAAGGTGGGTGCGGGGCCATGTGCGGAGACTCGGTGCGGGGCCTCATTTGCATAAGTGGCCTTATTTGCATACATATTTGCATAATGCTACATACACTAACTTTTAGTAAACATGTCTCTTAATGAGTGTATGGATAAAGACAGACAAAAAGATTTCTACATTACTATAATCCAGTGCCAACCGCCAGGCACATTAGGAACTACTACAAACACTGCCCATTTAGAACCCATAGCAAACCCGCCGTATCCTAACAGCACTACCAGGACTCACAAAGCACCATACCCTACCTATCAAAAGGCAACACTGCAAATATTAAACCAATACATTTCAGAGAACAACAATACATGACCTACTGGGGAAAGAGAACAAGTGGCAATGTCAAATAGGAATTACATAAATAGAATACCTCAGCTCAGTTACACATGCAGAACATAGACCATCACCAAACAAGGAATCACAATTTAGAAACAGGAAGGCAATAATTAAACTGGGAACCCCAAAAGCCAAACTTGGAATGTACAACAACACTGTAGAAATAAAACTATAAATTAATTTTCTCTTGTACCAAACAAAGACGTTAATGATGCACATTTCCCAGAGCTTTCATATTCCAGTTAATAAATTCAAAATAAAGAGATATCTTTCTACCTTTTGTGCATTTTTTTTCAGTTGCAATTGCTCCAGCCACTTTCTTCTGGTTTCTTCATGTTTTCTGCTAACTCTCCATCATCTGCTGTCCATTTGTCCTTTCTTCTCTCTTCTAGTTTTTTTCCATTCTCTCTCTCTACATCTGCTTTAACATACTAATCTTTCTCCTTTTGCTCTTTCCTCATTCCTATTTCATCCACTCAAATTTTACCCCTCCATCCTTACTCTCCCAATACCCGGCCAATTATAGATTTTTTATCCCTCCCACACAAAATATTTTTCCCCTCTCCATTTTACTCTCCCAGCCCCATCCCATTCTAATCCTCCCCCAACATCAGCTCCCTTCTAGTTCCAGCCTCACCCAGCATCCATTCCCTTCTAGTCCCTGCATCAGCCCATTTCCAGTCCTAGCCCCCCATCAGCCCATTTCCAGTCCTAGCAACCCCCCAACCCAATACCAGTCCTAGCCCCCCCATCAACCCACTTCAAGTCCTAACCCCCCATCAGCCCACTTACAGTCCTAACCCCATCAACCCATTTCCAGTCAGCCCCCCATAGCCCATTGCCAGTCCTAAACCCCCCATCATCCCACAACCCATTACCAGTCCTAACCCCATCAGCCCACCTCAAGTCCTAACCCCTCCCCATCAGCCCATTTTCTGTCCTAGCCCCCCCACAGCCCATTACCAGTCCTAACCCCATCAGCCCACCTCAAGTCCTAACCCCTCCCCATCAGCCCATTTCCTGTCCTAGCCCCCCCATAGCCCATTATCAGTCCTAACCCCCCCATAGCCCATTACCAGACAGCCCCCATCAGCCAACAGCCCATTACCAGTCTTAACCCCCCATAGCCCATTACCAGTTCTAACCCCCCAACAGCCCACAGCCCATTACCAGTCCTAACCCCATCAGCCCACCTCAAGTCCTAACCCCTCCCCATCAGCCGATTTCCTGTCCTAGCCCCCCCATAGCCCATTACCAGTCCTAACCCACCATCAGCCCACAGCCCATTACCAGTCATAACCCCATCAGCCCACCTCCAGTGTTAACCCCCCATCAGCCCATTTCCAGTCCTAATCCCCATCACCCAATTTTCAGTTTAAGCCCCCCATACCCCATTACCAGTCCTAACCTCCCCATCAGCCCACTCCCAGTCCTAATCCCACCAGCCCATTTCCAGTCCTAATCCCCCATCACCCAATTTTTAGTTTAAGCCCCCCATAGCCCATTACCAGTCCTAACCCCCCATCAACCCACTTCCAGTCCTAATCCCATCAGCCCATATACAGACTTAGCTCCCCCATAGCCCATCACCACTCCTAACCCCCCCCAGCCCCCCCATAGCCCATCACCACTCCTAACCCCCCCAGCCCATCACCACTCCTAACCCCCCCCAGCCCCCCATAGCCCATCACCACTCCTAACCCCCCTACAGCCCATCACCACTCCTAACCCCCCCCAGCCCATCACCACTCCTAATCCCCCCCCCAGCCCAGCCTAGGGAAATCTTTTTTAAAAAAAGCTGTCTTCTCCCGCTGCAGGGGCCGCCGCGGCAGAATCGAGTGTGCCGCGGGGCCCCCCCTGCCCAGCAGAGCCTACCCTCCCCTGTATCCGCTCTCTCTTCGCAGCTGTAGTCTCACGCGCTGGCTTTCAGAGCACGAAGGGACTAGTTTCCCTTTCGCAGCTCTGTTAAGCCCGCGGGGGCTGATGGGAACTTCCCATCAGCCCCCGCGGGCTTAACAGAGCAGCGAGGGAGAAACTCTCCCCTCGCGCTCTGAAAGCCGGCGCGTGTGATTGCAGCTACAATGAGAGAGCGGATACAGGGGAGGGCAGGCTCTGCTGGGCAGGGGGGGCCCTGCGGCACACTCGATTCTGCCGCAGCGGCCCCGGCAGCGGGAGAAGACAGCTTTTTTTTTTTTTTTTAAATTTTACTTTAGGATCCGAAT
This sequence comes from Ichthyophis bannanicus, assembly GCA_033557465.1. Taxonomy (NCBI): domain Eukaryota; kingdom Metazoa; phylum Chordata; class Amphibia; order Gymnophiona; family Ichthyophiidae; genus Ichthyophis; species Ichthyophis bannanicus. The sequence continues at coordinate 1,029,772,420 of CM066033.1, read as the reverse complement.
GTTTTTTGCGTGGGGCCCCCTGAAACGCGGGGCCCTGTGCAAAAAACATTCTCGCTCAATGAACGGGCCGGCCCTGTCAGACACAACCACGCCTAGGTCCCGCTCTTCTTTAGTGGACAAAAGTACTTCACCTCCTATACTGTATTGCTCCCTTGGATTGCTGCAGCCCAAATGCATGACCTTACATTTTTAACATTAAATCCCAGCTGCCAAATTCTAGACCATTCTTCAAGCTTAGCTAGATCCCTCCTCATGTTATCTACACCTTCCTGGGTGTCTACTCTATTGCAGATTTTGGTATCATCTGCAAAGAGGCAAACCTTACCAGACAGCCCTTCTGCTATATCACTAACAAAGATGTTAAAAAGAATCGGACCAAGGACAGATCCCTGGGGCACACCACTGGTAACATCCTTCTCCTCAGATGGGTGTTGGCAGCCCATACCACCCTCTCCTCTGCCACCATCCTTCCTTCAGGCCATCCATCCTCTGTTGGCTGTGAGCAGTCATGTCTTCTTGTGAAAGCTGCTGCACCATGGCCTACACTGGTACTCTTCTCTGCATTTTGCCTCTTCACACTCGCCTCTCCTTTGCCTGATTAGCAAGTCACCACTACTACTCTGTCCGCATCTCGCTGTACACATCCTGCCGCTTCTGCCTCCGCTGGGGGACATGTCTTCCCCATTTATGCCACACACTGACATTGCAGCACTTCACATTGGCACCACCCTGTGCATCAATACAGCTGCCTTCCACATGCTCGTCTGCTTTATTGGCTACTCCGTAGGGTGCGCATCGATATGACAGGTCCATCAACTTCCACCTGTCCTTCCTTCCACCATCTTTACACTGGCATTCCTTAGTGCTCTATCCAGCGTTTGGGTTACAGCTGTATTTGTGCCCTAAAATGCATGCTTTCCACCTTTGGGCACCTTGTCTCATATCAGGGCACCTTGTCTCCCCTTAGAACGCCTTGTCTCTTCTTGGGATGCCTTGTCTCGCCTTTGACTGTCTTGTCACCATACTGCACTTGGTCTTGTTAGCTCACATTAGATGGCCCATGACACCTTAATGCCAGGATGCCCCTCTACCCACCCACTGCCTTATATGGCTTCAGGCACTTTATCCCTGCTCTTAACACCGGTAACTTTACCACGGTTTAGTAAACATATCCCCCCAAGTGTCTCCTTATAAAATTACCCTCTAAGAGAGTACATTTATAATTGTCACCCAAATGTACCTATCTTAAGTCTCTTTTAAAAAGAAAAGTAGGCACCTATTTTTCTTTATAAAATAGGGTGTAAGTGGCCAGAAATGTGCCTTAAATCTAGGTGTGATCACTTAAACCAGTCCTAAAGCTGATGTAAATGTCAAACCTAGATCTGTAAAGAATGCATGTAAATTACAGTATTTCATAATCAACATGGGTTCTTTGGCATTCCACCCATGTTCCACCCAAACTCCGCCCATGCACACACCCACTGTGAAAGTGTACACCATCAAGCTTATGTGCATATAAAATTGTGCCTCACTAATAATTTATGGGGATTTGAATGTTTTACTATATTTTATTGTATCTTGCCTTAATTGTTATGAAAAGGCATGTATATAAAATCAAATAAGTAAATAAATAAATCACTCACTAAAATACTATGATTTATGCATGTAGATGGTGTGCTACCTTATGTGGCTTTTTATAAAATTAACCCCCTTTCTGTTTTTTTAAAGTGCCCTCAAGTCAATGCTGACTCCTGGCGACCCAGTAGCCCCTGAGTTTTTTCAGCAAGCCTCTGGGTTTTCATGTCATAACCCGGCCCGCTGTAACCCCGGATAGTCAATGCTGTGGCAATGACATTGAATATCCGAGGATTGCTGCACACACCGGAAGCAGCTGAAGCTAACTGGGCAGCATGCAATATTGCTGCTGCTGCCCGGTTATTGCTTGTCGCCATCTCTGCTGCGCCCCAGAGTGCCCCGACATGCCCCGATGCTAACCGGATAGCTTTGGGGCATTAGTGGAATTAGAAGGGGATATTCAATGGCATTAACCATGTAAATGCCATTGAATATCCCTATTTAAGGCATTTACACAGTTTACTGGGTTATATACCAGGTAAATGCCTTTCGAAAATCGGTCCCTTAATATTTAAGTGACCCTGCTGAATTTAAAAGTATAATTATGGAGTATGTTTACTAAGGGGTATGTTTACTAAACCGTCTTAATGTGCGCTTTGCCATGTTATCACGCGATAAGGTGCCTTATCACACGATAATGGCGCTTTACTGGGTGATAAGGTGCCTTATCGCGTGGTACCGTGCTCAGCGGCACTCAGCGGCGCAAACGAGCGCTAAAGGGAGGAGAAAGGCACCCGGAGAGCGGAGGAAGGCTCCCCAGGGGCGGAGAGAAGGGGTCAATGGGTGGAGAGTGGGAGGGGAGAGGCTCCATGCACACTAACGCTGTGGATTCCGGGGCTGAAAACTAATGCCAGTGAAACCCTCGCGTTAGAACTGATTTAAAGGGAAGAGAAACCATTTACGTCAGCAATGTACAGCAAAGCCAGGAAACCTATAAAACGTGATAAGTGTGATACATGTGCACGGAACAAAAGGGCAATTAAAAATTGAAAATGACCGTAACGAAATGGGAAAAGAATTAACCAAGCTGGCCAATAGTGATATTAATGGGAAACAGCAAAAAACACTACAGATAAAGCTCCACAAAAAAGATACCAACCTCGGAAGGGCCATGCTCTGTCCCCATACAAGGTGAATGATCCCACAGTGAAATAGCGCTGATCAGGGCATTCCCTCGGAACTGGACAGGTTATGTATTTTTATTTATTTATTTATTTAACATTTCTTATATACCGCGCTATTTGTCATCAGCGCGGTTTACATCAAAACAATAGAACACTTGACCAGATACATTGGCCGTCGTTTACATAAAACGGGGAGTTAACATGGATGAGAACTTGGGGAACTATTCACATTCAGGTTTATAGCAAACTTAGGAAACTATGTATGGCGTGCACATGTTCCGCAACAGCAGGGCGGGCATGTCAGAACGGGGAACTAGACAGATGCCGGAAAAGAGGACACAGAGGGCTGCAGGCAGCACATGCTGTGGTGCAGCTGGGCCACAGTGTGGACTAGGGTGATGCCTAGGTGACCCATAGGAATGCTGAAACTTTACAGCAGCCAGGCAGCAACTGATGAGGGCCCAACATGAGCACGAGTGTGTTTCCCACAGTGTCACAGGGGTTAGTACCCAGCAGGTACCCCCAAGGGCACAGAACATTGGCCGGCGGTGCTGGGGGGATGCGTGGACAGCTATGCAGGCACCCCTACCCCAGAACCCACACCATAGGCAGCCACCTACCCGCACACTGGATGGCCTGAGATGGTGCACCACCAGCACCACCAGCAGAAGGGCATGTCAGCATGGTGGCAGAGGGGTACTGGTGGTGGAGGGGGTAGTGGCAGCTGCCCACAGAAGACCATGGCCTAGCCCTGTGTAGGTGGGTGCCGTGCACTGCAACAGACAGGCCCTGTCTGATGAACAGTCATGAAATCCCCAGGGAATGCATCATGTCTGTGGCAGCACATTGGTGCAGTGCACACAGCCAGTGTGTTCAGAAGCAGAAGGTCACAGGTTCAAGTCCCAGCTGTGACTCCAGCCAACCCAGTCCCCATATTTTACCCACTACTAAACCATGGTAATAAAGACAGAACCTTTATTGCAAAGAACATAAACATGCCTCAAACGCCTATATTTTATCCTACAGAGCACAGACACCATAAACATGCGCATTACCTAGAGCAGAGTCTCCCAAATGCAGTCCTGGAGGGCACAACACCATTCAGGTTCCATGCTGTCTCTAATAAAGATGCTTGTGCTGCATTTCCCTGCACCGCCCCCATGGTATGCAGATGTATCTCATACATATTCAGTAGGGACAGCATGAAAACCCAAACAGTGTTTGGCACACCAGGACTGGAGTTGGGAACCTCTGCCCTAGAGCAGAGGCCAACAGGGGCAGAAACACCCACACCCACAGGCTCCATTATCCAAAGCCACCTGGAGAGGAAGGAGTTTGGGCCCTGTGTGCATCTCCCAATACTAGCACTTGCATACCTTAGCAATTCCACCCTACACCTGGGAATACGGTACACATCTATCAAAAGGTTGCCATGATTACTGGCAGATAGCAATTCCTAAGTTAAGCACAATTTGCTGAGTGAGTTGCATCATAGCAACCTTTTTGATGTCTGTGGAGTGTGCTACAGGTCTTGTGTCTGACAGTGTTTACCACCCTGGGGAGTGACTCCTACAGTATTGCGTACCATAGCCATACCTGCACTGTGCCCAGGACTGGTGCGGTGGCCAGGGCTGCCAAACACCTCCATAGTTGCACAATGCTGGCATAGGTGTGGGGAGTGTGTGTCTATCTATCCAGTGTGTGGTGGCTGCCAACACCCTCCTCAGCCCACATTGCTAGCACTGTTCCTAGTATTGGCCTGCCAATGTGCATAATGAGGAGCAAGGTATTGTGGGTATAGCCTGGACAGGGCGGCCTGGGCAGGATGCATCTGCACAGGGCATAGGGCACTGGCTGGGACATTGTAGTGCCCGGCCACCACCTGCACAGACAGGGTGGCCACAGCATGTCCTGCTGGGAGGTCACTCTCACCCTGACTGAGCAGTGACCACGGCATGGCTAGGATCCCCCAAAGTGCTATATAGTATTTCTGTCCAGTGATTATATATGGGTTCATTTTCTGGGGCCCAATCAGTGACATATCTGCTTGGTGGGTGTGCTCCCATCCCAGTTTTGGGTGCACACATCTCCTCTGGTAACATGCACTATGGACTAGCTAGCAGACTGTCTGCAGTTAGTATGTGTATGGCTGGAACACCTTGCAGGGTGCAGCGGTTGGAGACTCACTGTGCTTGCTGCTGGAAAATGTCAGATAGTGGTGGGGGCAGCAGGGCATTTCAAGCCCTACTGTCTGTCTGCTATTGCCTTATGGATGCGTACTGGACTGCCCTGTAGGTTGTCTGTACCCCAGCTGGACTGAAGTTGATGGTCCTCTCTACTGCCACCATTGCAGGGATGTAGAATGTGGATCTGTTGTTGGGAGATCCTGAGCTCCAAAGGGCGGGTTGGGTGGTACTACATAATCTGCCTATGGGTCCAAACACCCCTCCCCCCTCCTTCCCCCTCCCCCCTTCCCCCCTCCCTAAAGATAGCTAAAGATAGGCTTCCCTTTACACCCAATGGGTTCTCACATCTTTCAGTGCTTCTCCTTATAAGATGCAGTGGTATTGTTAGTCCAAGACAGAGACCTTTGAAATGCCCTTTTTCTTTACTCTCATAGATTTGTAGGAAATGAAAAGCTTACTTCTTTGTGCATTTAATGCTATGGAGCTTGTTTACAAAGCTGCGGTAGCGGTTTCTGATCGTTATCAGAGCCGCGGGCCCATTGATTTCGATGGGGCCGCGGCTCCGATAACGATCGGAAACCGCTACCGCAGCTTTGTAAACAAGCCCCTATGTGTTTATAATTGTATTAGTTGCATTTGTTTTACTGTGTCTATTGTATTTATTGTGAGCCCTCCAGAAGTGTATGGTGAGTTATAAGTCTAATACATCAAATGAAATAGATTTTAAATATAAAGATACTTAACCATAAAATATCTGAAGAGCTGCTTTTTGATATGTGCTTCTATACCTTGTCATGGCAAAGAGCAGACGGCAAGCATTGGAATTATGCCAAAGTTCCACCCTTGATTAGTTAACTCTGATAATAAAATGGAAAATTCCAATTAAGTCATCTGCTAATACTGTTCTGTTATTTTCTTTTACCTCCCACTATAACAGTTTATACTCATCAGGATACATATGCTTTCACTCATGTTAGCTACACATTGGCTTTTCAGCATCACTCTGTATTATCTTGCCCTTAATACCATAAGAATATAAGAACATAAGAAATGCCATACTGGGTCAGACCAGGTCACAAGTACCTAGCAAGTTCCCCAAAATACACACAGGTTCAATAATGCTTGTATTGGGCAAGCAGTGGATTACCTATGTCTTCTTTAATAATGGTTTATGGACCTTTCCTCCAGGAACTTTGAGCCCAGCTACACTAACAGCTTTTACTACATCCTCTGGTAACAAATTCGCTGAAACGAGTTACACTGCAGCTTCATTGTCTAGTCTTTCTACCCCCTAGTCTTTCTACCTTTTGATGGCATAAATAGATCTACGTTTACCCTATCCACTCCATTCATTAATTTACAGACCTCTGTCATCTCCTCTCAGCCATCTCTTTTCCAGCTTGAAAAGCCCTAACCTTTTAAGCCTGTCCTCATAGGGTTATCCCTCCATCACCTTTACCATTTTGATGGCTCTTCTCTGTACCTATTTTAATTCCACTATATCCTTTTTAAGATACGGCGACCAGAATTGCACACAATATTCAAGGTGAGGTTGCACCATAGAATGATACAGAGGCATTATAATATCCTTTGTCTTATTCTCCATTCCTTTCCTAATGATTCCTAGCATTCTATTTGCCTTCTTGGCCTCAACTGCACACTGGGTGGAGGGTTTCAATGTTCTATCCACGATGACGCCTAAATCATTTTCCTGGGTGGTGGTTCCTAATGTAGAACCTTATTACACTGTGTAACCATAGTTTGAGTTGTCCTTTCCTAGGTGCATAACTTTGCAATTGTCCACATTAAATTTCATCTACCATTTGAACGTTCAGTCTTCCAATTTGTCAAGATTCTCTTGCAATTTTTCACAATCCTCTTGGGTTTTAACAACTTTGAATAATTTTGTGGCATCTGCAAATTTGAATACTTCATTCATTGCCTCTTTGCCTGACTTGTCACTTATTATTCCCATTTCCAGGTCATTTATGAATATGTTAAAAAGCAGCGGACCCAGCACAGTTCCATGTGGTACTCTACTATTCACCTTTCTCCACTGGGAAAATTGGCTTCTACTTTCTAACTTTTAACCAGTTCCTGATCCACACTATTACACTGCCTCCTATCCCATGACTTTTTAACTTTGCCAAGAGTCTCTCATGAGGGACCTAGTCAAAGGTTTTCTGAAAATCCAGATACACTATATCAACCAATTCACATTTGTTTACCTGTTTATTTACACCTTCAAAAAAATATAACAGATGAGTAAGACATGTTGACTTTCTCCAGTTAAACCATGAATATCTACATGTTCAGTAATTTTGTTCTTTATAATAGTTTATTCCATTTTGCTTGGTACTGATGTCAGGCTCACCAACCTGTAGCTTCCCGGATCACCCCTGGAACGCTTTTTAAAAATTGGGTTACATTGGCCATTCACCAATCTTCAGATGATTTTAATGATAGTTCACAGGTTACTAATAGTAGGTCTGTAATCACATATTTCAGTTCTTTCAATACCCTTGGGTGTATGCCATCTGGTCCTGGTGATTTGCTACTGTTTAGTTTATGCAAAAGTTGTAATATATCTTCCCGGTTAATTGATATTTCTTTCAGTTGTTCCGATGCATCACCTTTAAGTACCATTTCAGTCATGGGTAACATCCCTACATCTTCCTCAGTAAAAACCGAAGCAAAGAATTCATTCAGTCTCTCCGCTATGGCCTTGTCCCCTCTTAGTGCTCCTTTTACCCCTCTATCATCTAATGGTCCAAACGACTCTCTCACTGTTTTTTTTTGCTACGAATGTACTTGAAAGAATCTTTATTATGTGTTTTTAAGAACATAAGAACATAAGATATGCCATATTGGGTCAGACCAAGGTCCATCAAGCCCAGTATCTAGTTTCCAACAGTGGCCAGTCTAGGTCATACGTACCTAGCAGTTTCCCCAAAAGGCACAGGTTCCACAATTTTTGTATTGGGTCAAGCAGTAATATCCCGGGTCCCTTTTAATAATGGTTTTTGGACCTTTCCTCCAGGAACTTGTCCAAACCTTTTTTAAATTCAGCTACACTAACAGCTTTTACTACATGCTCCGGTAATAAATTCCAGAGTTTGATTACATGTTAAGTGAAAAAATATTTTCTCTTATTAGTCTTAAATAGGTTACCCTGTAGCTTCATTACATGTCCCCTAGTATTTCTATATTCTGATGATGTAAACAATCAATCTATATTTACCTGTTCCACTCCATTCATTAATTTATTGACCTCTATCATATCTCCCCTCAGCCATCTCTTTTCCAGGCTGAAGGGCCCTAAACATTTTAGCCTCTCTTCATAGGGGTATTCTTCCATCCCCTTTACCATTTTGGTGGCTCTTCTCTGTACCTTTTCTAATAATGCTATATCCTTTTTAAGATATTGCGACAGAATTGCACACAATATTCAAGGAGCAGTCGCACCATCGAACGATACAGAGGCATTATAATATCCTTTGTTTTATTTTCCATTCCTTTCCTTATTATACCTAGCATTCTATTTGCTCTCTGGGACGCTGCTGCACATTGGGCGGAGGGTTTTAACATGCTATCCACAATGACGCCTAAATCATTTTCCTGAATGTGGTTCCTAATGTGGAACCTTGCATCGCATAACTATAGTTTGGGTTGTTCTTTCCTAGGTGCATAACTTTGCACTTGTCCACATTTTGCTTCCACAGCAAGCTTCTTCTCAAATTCTCTTTGCCTGCCCTATCAATGTCTTGCATCTAACTTGCCAGTGCTTATGTTGCTTTCAGTATTCGTCCTTTGGCTCCTTTTTCCATTTCCTGGTCAGGGTCGCAACTGCTGGTCCGTGCAGATTATCCCCATGCTTTTGCTTTGCATTTTAACTGCCAATCTATGTGGGTTATACCCCTGAATTCTTAGAAGTTTCAAATGAGTAATTTCACTGCTGTTTTGAACTGAGGCATCCAAGGCTTGTTTTCCTTCCTCTTGCCATTAAGGGATCCACTGTGTTTATCCCACACCTTCTTGAATTCCATCACCAATTTTATTACCATTTACTCCTCCAGGAGGGCAATTCCAGGTATCCACCACTCTTTCGATGGATAAATATGTCTTGATTCTGCTCCTAGATCTACCTCCTGCAGCTTCATATTCTGCCCCTAGTTCTACTGGAAATTATTTGTCTCTTGTGCATTAAAACCCTTCAAATATGTATCATATATCCCCTATCCCTTCTTTCCTCTAGGGTGTACACACTTAGATCCTTATGTCTCTTCACTTATGCCTTTCAGTGCACGCTCTGCACTGCGAGACATATGAGATGAGAACTTTGGAGCCAGGAACAAAAGAGTAGCAGTCAGCTTCACTAACTCCAGGGAAGGAGAGAGGGAACTAGTGGTACTGAGGAGGATGAAGAACAGAAATAAGGAGGTTAATAACTGAGGTGAGGAAAGAGGAGTTAACTGGTGATGTCAAGGAATAAGTGGCTATTGGTGGTGGGGATGGGGGAAGTGGGGTAAGAGGAGTCAGAGGAAGAGATCAATAACTAGGTGTTAGAAAGAGAGAGGAGAGGAGACCAATGGATGGATAAAAGTTAGATGTCACTGACTTGGGAACAGAAAGATCAGAGACTACAGAAGGAAAAGGAAGTAGAGAGCAGAGAAGGAGACAGCAATAGACAGGAAAAGGGCAGGTGAAAGGAGGGGGAAATAGCAGAGGTGGTAACAGAACCCTAGGAAAGCATGAGGATGGAAGAACATAGTAAGATAGTATATGACGGCAGATAAAGACCATCATGGTCCATCTAGTCTGCCCATCAAGGTGGCAAGAATAGGTGCACCTGCTGCTCTGTGCAGGTCACCCCTATTTGTTGAGATAGCCGAGGCAGTTAAGATTATTTTGATTTTATCCTGTTGCTATAAAGGAATCCCCACTGTGTCTGGAGTGGTAAATTGTAAGTCTAATGCTTTACAGGAGGGAACGCATAAAAATCCTTTTCTGAAGATTCCAAATTATGAACTAAACTATACAGAATTAGTAAATCAGATAAACAGTGTAGACTTAACCCCTTACTGGCCTTAAAGACAAGTGACAAGATTTTAAAAGCCCCATAAAATTCAATCAACTAATTAACATTGGGGAAATAGAATTCTTAGTCATAAGGAAAGTTTTTTTGTTCTTGTGTAAAACTTTTTTTTTCTGCTGCTAGAATTCTTTGTCTTCTCCTCTAGCCTACAAGTTCAAAGAGGTAGGCAAGCTCTTTGAGTTTACTGAGCTCCTCAGGTGTTAGTGATCTTAATTAGCTTGCTTAGGAGCTAGGCAGTTGAGTTCTGTATAAAAGGTCTATATTGCCTTGTAGGTTCTGCCATTCCTAGAGGGTCTGCACTTCAAGCAAGGTAATACTGTGGAGCCCTTGAATACAAACTCTCTGCCTGAGAGCTCTTAAAAGAGACTTTTTTCATTTTTAAAAGCTAATTTTTTTCTGCTGTATTGCAAAAGGGGATTTTTTGTGTTCTTGGGCAAAGCCTTTTTTCTGCTGCTAGAGTTCTTTGTCTTCTCCTCTAGCCTACAAGTTCAAAGAGGTAGGCAAGCTTTTTGAAGTCACTGACCTCCTCAGGTGTTAGATCCCTTCCTTCCCACCCCAGCTCCAACCCACCCCATGTGAGAATTCTTGCTATATAGGGCAACTCCCCAATTAGTTTGTTGACTTAGACAACAGATTTTTATTGGTTGGTAGGGAAAATCTAGGAAGCAAATAGTTCCACATTTGAATATCTACTAAACAATTTGATATTCTTGAAGGAACCTTGATTAGGTAATTTTACAAAGAGACCACATTAATCTATATACCTCAGACACATAAGAGGGGACTCTTTACATCCTGGCCACATCAGGACAGAGGAACCCACCTCAACAGATCACTACTTTCTCCATGTTTGACCTGGCACCTACAGCAGCCTGCAGTGATCAGAGGTAAGCTCCATCCCTACATACCCAATGACATCACATCGTGTTGGAACTGCATAGAAAAGCAGAACTCTGCATGAGGGGGACCCTTTACATCCCAGCCATATCAGGACGTACAACGATGGTCTATTTTAAAGAGCCCACTATAAAAGAATGGTGATGAGGAGTCACATGATACAGTGAGCTTAAGAGGTAGCACTTTCTTTGGCTCTGGGGCCTACCACTGCTAACTGCCTTTAATCTGCATTCATTTCAATCTAAATCCCATCTGGCAGTGGATACTACTGTGCAGAGTACTGGCTGAGGGAGATTCTTGTTTACATGGTGCATGGATGGCAGCAAAAGTGCCCAGGAAAGAGAAGCTGAAGCCATCTGAAAGTAAGATGATGGAGGCTGGCCCGATGAACCTGCACATAGACCTCCCACCTAAGCTCACAGAGGTGCAGCGATGGTTAGAGCACTAGAGGGAAGGTTTCAAATCCCAAATAAGCTAGGTGGCCCAGGGCTTGGCTGATTTTACAGATCAAATTGATCAGGCGGATCAACATGTGGCCATGGCAATAGAGTCTTTGCTTGCCCAGCATGCTAGAATCTAAGAAATGGAGGAACTTCTGAAGTCCAGTGGATTGTAGGATCCAAGGAAACATGGGTTTATAAGAGACAGGTCTTGTCAGACAATTTGATTGATTCATTTGACTGGGTTACCAGAGAGCTGGACTGAGGGAGAACCCTAGATGTCGTGTACTTAGATTTCAGTAAAGTCTTTGACACCATTCTGCACAGGTGACTTATAAATAAATTGATCACCCTAGGGATGGACCTTAAAGTGACTGACTGGGTTAGAAATTGGTTGAGTGTGAGGCAACAAAGGGTACAGGTAAATGGAGCTCACTCTGAGGAGAGGGATGTTAACAGTGGTGTGCCATAGGAATCTGTCTGTGGTCTGATTCTTTTTAACATTTTTGTTAGTGATATTGGGGAAGGGCTGTTGGGTAAGGTTTGCCTGTATGCAGATGACACCAAAATATGCAATAGAGTAGACACCCAGGAAGGAGTAGATAACATGAGGAGGGATCTAGCTAAGTTTGATGAATGGTCGAGAATTTGGCAGCTGAGATTTAATGCTAAAAATGCAAGAGAGCAGAACAGTATAGGGTGTCAAGTACTTCTGTTCATGAAAGAGGAACAGGACATGTGTGTGATTATATTTTTGATGATCTTAAAGTAGCTAAATAGGTAGAGAAGGCAACAGTGGAAGCCAGAAGGATGTTTGGGTGCATAGGGAGAAGAATGGCTAGCAGGAAGAAGGAGGTGATAGTGCCTCTGTAAGTCTTTGGTGAGATCTCATTTGGAGCATTGTATACAATTCTGGAGACCATACTTACAAAAGGATATTAACAGGATGGAGGTGGTGCAGAGGGTGACTAGAAAAATGGTCAGTGGTCTTCGTTATAAGCCATGTGAAGACAGATTTAAAGATCTCAATATGTATACTTTAGAGGAAACACAGTATAGAGGAGATATGATAGAAACATTTAAATACCTCCATGGCATAAATGCACAGGAGGAGAGACCCTCTTTCAGTTAAAAGATAGCTCTGAAACTAGGGACATAGGATGAAGATGAATGAGGATAGACTCAGGAGTAATATGTGGCAATAGTTCTTCATGGAAAGAGTGGTAGATGCATGGAATAGTCTCCCAGTGGAGGCAGTAGAGATGAGGTCAGTATCTGAATTCAAGAAAGCATGGGACAAACACAGAAGGTCTCTAAAGGAAAAAAAAAGGACTATAGTAGCTAAAATGGAAGGGCAGACTGGATAGGTCATATGGTCTTTTTCTGCCGTCATATTTCTATATTTTTAATCTTCATATCAGTGGTTACAGTCTATGCAAAAATGTCTTAGGTAATTCTACCAGTACCACATTACCATAATCTAAGAGATAGGGCATGGAGCACAATTATCAAGTATGGTTTAAATGGTTTAATCTGCCAATTCACCCACAGATGATAAAACAGTGCTCGTATCAACCAGAAATAAGAGTATCAAAAGACAAACTCATATCCAACCATATTTCTGACCATATTTTTTATTAGGATCTGTTGTCCTCTAATCAGGACCACAAATTCTATCTTTACTTCCCTCTTTCCCAACCACCAAATTTCTGATTTAACCATATTCAACATCAATGTGATCAAATGGCTACTATTTCCAACCCTTTATTGAAGATCTTCCAGATGCCTTCGTCACAGGTACAAAAATCTGAATATCATTGGCAAATAATTGGAATTACAGTCTCAAAGGTTCTAGTTCTGTACACAGAGGGAAAATTAATATATTAAATAAAATAGGAAAGATAACTTTTCCTTATCATACACCATACCGCATTTCCCAGACCTTTCCCATATAACCATATGCTGCTTCTGATTTTCCCCCCAAAAAATGAACCACAGTAACAATGATCCTCCAATCTCTGTCTCCCTTAGGTCTTTCTTTAACAGGACTTGTTGAGTATTATCAAAGGCTGCTGTTAGATCTAAAAAGATCATCACCATATTCAGCCCCTTATTAATCTTTTGATACACTTCATCCATACATAAGTGTCACCAACAGGTTTCAGTACTACAATATCTCTGAAAAACTCAATTGAAAACCATTAAGCACAATTACTTCCTCTAAAAAATTCCCTAGCTAAATTTCCACCATTTTTTCAGTCACCTTGCTCTGACAGGGTGTGTTAGACATTGGTCTATAGTTGCTCACTACTGCAGGATCCAGTATCTGATTCTTTTATACCAGTTTTACTGGAGCTGTTTTCAAAATCACCAGCAAAACTCCCTCCTAAGGGGATTTCACAATCCATGTTAATTTGTCTCCTAATTCCACATCCACCATCTTTATAAAACTGAAGGGCAGGGATCCAACATACAGTAGGTCTCAGCTTAGACAAAACATTTACCACTAACTCCTTCAAATACAACCCCACTCTTCATCTCTCTTTTAGCTTCCCCTCCTACTAACTCATCTTTCTCCAACTCCATCTTTTCTAATTGATTTTGACCATCATTCCCACTTACATTCCTTATTTCCTTTGCTGTCACCATCCCTTCAACCCACCTCCTCCCTTCTCCAACAATGCACAAAGCCAAACTATTTTCTCTTTAAAAAATCATGTGAAAACTTCACATTGTAATATTGGGTTGCCTCCTTTTTCCAAGTTGCCTTTTCCTTCTCTGACCTATTCTTACATCAAATCTTATCGTCAGTTCTCTATATGACTCCTTAAACTATAAATTGCTTTAAGGGGGTTATTCTGAGCCATGAATAGTGGGGATGGATGGCGACAGGACGTCCATCCCCGTTATTCATGGCTTTACCTGCCCCAAATAACTTCCCCGCCGGTTGTGCGGAGAAGTTAGATGGGGGCGGGGAATGAGCAGCATGGGGGCAGAGAGTGGATGGGCATTGGGTTGTCACCGGCTCTGGACAATGCAAATAATATTAGGTACTGTGATTTTGCTATAGAAGCTTTTCATGTATTGAATTGAACTTTTGGCTGTTGAGGTCTCATATACCATAGGCTGCCACTGTTTCATGAAGCTTCAGTGGACTGATGCCTAAAAATACATCAATGACCTCTGTCTTAAACATTTAGCCATATACGTCACTCTTGAAACAGCTTTTTTGATGTGAATTGTTGCAATACTCATTTAAACAACTATATTGCTTAATATTGAAAAATAAACCAGTATTTAGCTGTGTGATGAATTTCCCGACGCTATTCCATGCGCTACAAAATGCGTTTCTCCTACTGGTTTCTTCAGGGGAAAGCATTCACATCATCACTATAAAGAAAAATAAGTTCTTTAGTTACATGCTTCTAGTGTTAACATTCCTTTAAAACGATTTGTAATTATATTCACCGATCCTCCTACCTACTGCTCCAGCCTGGTTCAATAGAGCTTTGTCAATGGTATGCTTTGCTACAAAAACGCCGCGCATGCGGACTAGTGAAATAGTCTTCCGTAATTACTATTGCTTGAACAGGTGATGTCATTTTGGTATGCACAAAGGATAAGTGAGTACGTCGGAGAAGATGTTCTCATGTGCATAATTCCCATTCAATTCGGGAATTCAGTCCTCGGGGTATTATGGAATCAAGGTTGTGAATCCAGCGTTGTTCACGGTATAGTAGCGTCTGATCTATTGATTTTCCCCGATTTGGAAAAAGAACTTGTTCAATGACAAAGCACCGTAGTTCTGAAAAAGCATGTTGTGAATTCAAACAGTGATCAACAATCGGGGCTTCCCGTCTTTGGCATTTTAACTTGCTTCTATGCTCATTAATTCTCACCTGTAGGGAGCGGATAGTTTTCCCGATATAAAGAAGATCACAGGGGCAGCGAAGCGCATAGATAACTTGTACAGATTTACAATTCGTGTTACTTCGTAAACGATACCAGGTGTTATGATAATGAAAATCCTGTAATTCCAAAGTAATCGAACAGATGTTACAAGTCCCGCAGCGTGTATGACCTGCACTGGTTGAGGGAATGGAAACTGAAAGGGGGCGTAAAACCGCTGGACTAAGCAGTTCTTTAAAAATTTTTTGCCTCTGCCAGACACACCTCACTGTATAAGCTGCTAATTCTGGAATGCCTTGTAAGACATTGGCATGCCGTTTTATACTACGTTGTAAACTATAACTGTATGGTGAAAATGGCTGCGTGGTGCAGGTCATTAATCGCCACTCTCCCAAAGCTTATTCACGAATTTCTATGGGGTAAGGGATGGAGGGGCGGCAGTGTCGGGGAGTCTCCGATTGGCGGGATCTTGTCCGGTGCAGAACTTGCTGACGTATCGGCGTCTGCGTCTGGATGGGGCTGACTGTTTCTTTTGCCATGCGGACGGGTCAGCAGTCACCCAGTTTCAATTTACGGCGGTTTTCCGCCTGGCCTTGCGGCGGTTGGGAGTGGATGAGCGCGGGTATGCCTCTCATTCCTTCCGGATAGGCGCGGCGACCAGTGCTGCGGCCGCGGGCCTTGGGGGTGAGGTAATTCAACGCATCGGGCGTTGGAGCTCTCGAGCCTACACTGGTTATGTGCGCCCGGAGCAGTTGTGATCTGCGGGGGTGTTGGGGGGGTGGGTGCGGGCGTATTTAATGCTGTGTTTCTTTTCCAGGTGTTATGCTGAGCGTGTCGAATTGGAGTGCTGCACGGGGCCCACCGGGCGTATGGTGGCTGCTGGGACATTCCTTCGTCTACTGGGCGGAACGCAGAGCCTCAACTCGTCCGCTGGGTCTGCACTTAGGATTGGTTTCCTGTAATTTTCGGCTGGTGTGGCTCGGCCAGCGGGGCATGCGTTGGTGGCAGCTACTGCCGGTAGTTCGTGAGCACGCGGAGCGGCGGCCGAGGCCTTTGGGACTTCTGCTACACCTGGGAGGCAATGATCTGTCCGGTTGGACGTGCCGGCAACTCATTCGTGCTGTTCAACGGGATCTGCGGTTGCTGCTGGAGCAGTGGCCGGGCCTGGCGATTGTGTGGTCGGACATCATCCCGCGGCCGGCCTGCTTGTCGCAGCGGCGGTGGTCGAGAGGGCTAGCCAAGATCAACGGCAGATAGGCCGTTGGTTGCAGCAGGCTGGCGGGTGGCAGGTCCGCACCCCTGGGCGGACCCCAGGTGCGCTTGACTGTACCGTACTGACGAGGTACATTTGTCCCCTGTCGTCCAGGACTTTTTGATTAATTATTGGAAGGTATTTTTGGAACTGATTGTTCGCATCTTTATGGGGGGGGCGGTGCGAGGATAGTTCATCCCTCGCACCGGTGGCGGGGTACTGAGCCAGCGCTCGCAGGAGCGTGTAAATAAAGCTGCGACCAAATATGTTTGTACCAAATACTGTTGTTTGTGAACTTTGTTGGGGGGGAGTAGTGGGGGCAGGTGTTAATGGTGGGGATGGCGGCGAGGAGGGCTTCCGGGTTACCAGAGTTAATGTTCGAGGCCGCGGGCCGGGTCCCGCGGCTGCCAGTAACCTGGGCCCGGGCCCGGCCTCGGCCTCCACCTCGTTGTCGGCGGGGGGGGGGGGGGGGGAGGTTGAAGAGAATCGCGGCCGTGCGCGGCGCTTGAAATCGCTCCGGCACACCGTCGGAGCGATTTCATTGGCCGGCGGCCGGCTGGGGGGGCGGCGCTTTGGCAGCGAGGAGCCGCGTGGCCGTCTCTTTCTGGCCGCGGCTCCTCAGGAACGGTCGCGTTCCCGCCCGCCCGCCCCCTTGGAGGGTGGTGTGGAGATTGTCGCAGCTGGTGGGGGGTAGGGGGTACTGAGCCAGCGCTCGCAGGAGCGGCGCGGGCTTGACCTGGGTATGAGCAGTGGGGGCGAAGTGCTCCTTGGGGTGGGGCGAGACAGCCCGGTTGGGGGTCTCGACCCGGTAGCGGGGGGGGTGGGAGCCGGCCTTTGCTACTAGGATGGCGAGGCAGGCGGCGGGGTTTGGGGTGGAGGAGGATGCTCCGCCTTGCTACTAAGATGGCGGGTGGGGGGGCATCCTCCGGTAAAGGGGTGCGGGGTTGGGTTATGTTAATTGTTATTAGGCCCTTTGGGCCGGTTTACAGGTTGTAAATAAAGCTGCGACCAAATATGTTTGTACCAAATACTGTTGTTTGTGAACTTTGTTGGGGGGGGGGGGGGCGAAGTACTGGGGGAAGGTGTTAATGATGGGGATGGAGGCGAGGAGGGCTTCCGGGTTACCAGAGTTAATGCTGTGATTAAATTGATGTGTGTCTGAGAAGTGACATTTCTTGTAGTGGGGGGATTAATAAGTAAATCCCTGTTAAGAAACTTTGCTCGTGTGTATGCTTGATGTACTACTTTAGAGGGATATCCTCTTTGCAAAAAATTAACACGTAAAGTGGAGGACTGTCTTTTGAACTCGCGTACATCAGTGCAATTTCTGCGGTATCTAATAAATTGTGACACCGGTAGGCTGTTCTTTAACTGAGAAGGATGTGCGCTTTCATAATGTAGGAGAGTGTTGCGATCTGTTATTTTTCGATATGTGGAAGTGTTCCAGCCAGTTGGAGTCTTACTCACCAAGACATCCAAAAAAGTTATCTGTTCCATATGGTAATTGATAGAAAATTTAATTTGATCGTCACATATATTTAACCATTGAAAAAACTCCAATAGAGCTTTTGTTGTTCCTTGCCATATAACAAATACATCGTCCACATATCTCCGCCAAATTTTAAGAGATTTAGTGAATGGAGAGTGTGCGATCCAGTCATTTTCAAATTTTGACATGTAAAGATTAGCAATAGAGGAGGCACACGAATTGTAAATCTGTACAAGTTATCTATGCGCTTCGCTGCCCCTGTGATCTTCTTTATATCGGGAAAACTATCCGCTCCCTACAGGTGAGAATTAATGAGCATAGAAGCAAGTTAAAATGCCAAAGACGGGAAGCCCCGATTGTTGATCACTGTTTGAATTCACAACATGCTTTTTCAGAACTACGGTGCTTTGTCATTGAACAAGTTCTTTTTCCAAATCGGGGAAAATCAATAGATCAGACGCTACTATACCGTGAACAACGCTGGATTCACAACCTTGATTCCATAATACCCCGAGGACTGAATTCTCGAATTGAATGGGAATTATGCACATGAGAACATCTTCTCCGACATACTCACTTATCCTTTGTGCATACCAAAATGACATCACCTGTTCAAGCAATAGTAATTACGGAAGACTATTTCACTAGTCCGCATGCGCGGCGTTTTTGTAGCAAAGCATACCATTGACAAAGCTCTATTGAACCAGGCTGGAGCAGTAGGTAGGAGGATCGGTGAATATAATTACAAATCGTTTTAAAGGAATGTTAACACTAGAAGCATGTAACTAAAGAACTTATTTTTCTTTATAGTGATGATGTGAATGCTTTCCCCTGAAGAAACCAGTAGGAGAAACGCATTTTGTAGCGCATGGAATAGCGTCGGGAAATTCATCACACAGCTAAGCACTGGTTTATTTTTCAATATTAAGCAATATAGTTGTTTAAATGAGTATTGCAACAATTCACATCAAAAAAGCTGTTTCAAGAGTGACGTATATGGCTAAATGTTTAAGACAGAGGTCATTGATGTATTTTTAGGCATCAGTCCACTGAAGCTTCATGAAACAATGGCAGCCTATGGTATCTGAGACCTCAACAGCCAAAAGTTCAATTCAATACATGAAAAGCTTCTATAGCAAAATCACAGTACCTAATATTATTTGCATTGATTGATTCTGTGATAGATAACCACGTTAACACTTGTTAATTACACCGGCTCTGGACATACAGGGCCGATTCAAATGTCAGCCCTGTGTGTCTGGGGAAGTTGTTCCACCTAGGAGGTGGAATAACTTCTCTGGATGTTTGGTTTTGGAAGGCCCGGGGCACGGATGGTGCAGCGGAGGCCAGGGTTTATTCCCTGCAGCCCGACCCTGGCCCTAGGAGGCCAGATCGGGGGTTGGGCTGTGGGAAGTAAACTCTTGTTCTTGGTGGTCGGCATCGTTGCCTTTAAATGGAGCCACTGTGCCATGGCAACATGATGCCATGGCTCTGCATCTCCATTTAGAGGCCTTGACTGAGTTAGCCGGGTGCAGTCCTGCAAGTGCAGGCCAGACAGAATTGCTGTCCTTGCCTGCACATGAAGGACTGTTCGCGATTCTGATCCCACGGGGCTCGACGTGTGCCATGGGATCAGAATCGCAATTCCCTCTGTGCGTCAGGTCTGAACCAGACGCACAGAGGGGATTTACATCCGGGATAGAATTGGGCCCTTAAGGCGAAATCCTATTGATCCCTTAACTCTATTCCACTCCTTTATCAATTCTTCATTATTTACCTCTTTGTCCCAACCTGGCCACACCATAATGCTTTCACTAACTTAGAAGATACTTGATTCTTACACGATCAGACAGTCACCACTTTATTTATTCCTCTCTTTTCTCTTTAATGTCCTGTTAGAGAAAAAATGAGAACCAAGTGATCAAGGATCAAATCAAATGATTAGTCTGGCAGGAACTGTGCCAACATTGAAAGGAAGCAATTTTATACCTGCTTTGCTTGCGATATTTTCCAATAATTACTATATATTATAGTTTGATTGAACGTATATTATTGTTTGATTGTTCATAGATGAAGATATCATTTTGAGTAGAAGCAATCTCCAGGTTTTTTGAGTGTGCAATAATTAAAATACAGTGATGCATAATGCATTAAGAACATAAGAATTGCCATAATAGGTCAAACCGATGGTCCATTAAGCTCAGTATCCTGTTCCAAAATTGGCAGATGTCATCATAATATTTTAATAGTATGTTCAAAGGTATACAACAAAAAGATGTCTGTGAAGCGTATGGTGCAGTTTGAAACCACAACTCCATATTGCTCTAGGTCAGCCTTAAGCTCTTGGATGTTATACATGGTGTTTTTCCAATGTTTGCACTAACTTTGAAGACTTCTTGGATTAATTTTCTTCTTCCCACCACGTCCTGGGAGGTTCTTGACAGTTCCATGAGCAGGAATCCCAATGTTTTTGGAGATGGCTTTGTAACCCTTTGAAGTTTGATGTTTTGGCTTTTCTGGTGGTCACTGGTAGCTCTTATCTTCACCTTTGTGAAAATGGAACAGGGAGAGAATGTAGCTATTTTAAACATTAAAACCATCATTCATTTGTTGATTCAATTCATACGAGTACTGACAATTGATCACAGGTACGTCTAATTGTACGCAATGGGAATGTGGTTCTTCTATTCAAACTAATTTGAAGTGTTTATAAGGGTGTCAGTAATCATGTCCTGGCATTGTCTCAGTTTTTATACTGTTTCCTACTATTTTCTTTTTTAATTGGTCTTGTTTTAGTTCATTCTTTTACGTGTAAAATATGTGTGCATATATAGTTCAAAGCCATTTCACTAGCCACTTCTTTTTTTAGGAGATATTGGACATATGGAGGCCGATTCTCAGAGGGTATGTCTGAGGGCCATCCAGATGTCCCCAATGAAGACAGGCCTGTTAGGACCCGATTCTGGACCATGGAAACTAAATGTTTCCGCGGTACACAGAATCGGGCCTGAGGATGGCCCGGTGTGCCCCTGCCTGCCTGTGAGGACCTCTTCCCTGCAGGCTCCCCTGGCTGCCGCGGCTCAGCCCTCCTCTTCCCCACCACCCAACCCTCAGCTGGCCAGCCGGGGCCTGGATCAGGTTGCGGGGACCCCCACATACCTGGTCCCAGTCCCGGGGGAATCCCGGGCCCGATCGCCAGATTAGTGCTGCTAATTCCACCTTTGGGGTGGAATAAGCAGCACGTCCCCTTTGACCCGGCAGGAAGTACAGGGGCATGACCGGAATTGGCCCTATACTTCCTGCTGGCTTGGCCCGCTCCCGCTCCGCCCAGATACCGTCCCCTCCTGCCACCTGCTGGCTCTCCCCGTCCTGCTGCTCTGGACATGCGGGGAGAGCCAAAGGAGGAATCGGCCCCGGATGGCTTGCAAGGCTGCACATCCCACTGGGACATGCAGTCCCGCAACCTGTGTCTCTGCATCGGACCCTAAGGGGGTGAACTGCAAGGGTGCCAATAATGTTGACTATAATTGTACATACAGGAATAACAGTGGCTTTCCCCAGGTCTATTCTAATAACAGACCTTTCCTTCAGGAACTTGTCCAAACCTTTTCCAAACTCAGCTACTGTATACTAGCTGCTTTTACCACGTCCTCTGGCAATGAATTCCAGAGCTTAATTATATGTTGAGTGAAAAAAAATATTTTCTTTTGTTTGAAATGCATTACTTTGTAACTTCATGGCATGTCCTTTAATTTTTGTACTTTTTGAAAGAGCAATTGATTTCACATTTACCCTTTTGACTTCACTCAGGAATTTATAGATCTCTATGATATTTCACCTCAGCTGTCTCTTCTCCACATTCTTTAGTCTTTCCTCATAGGGGAATGGTTCCATCCCCATTTTCATTTTGGTCACCCTTCTCTGTACCTTTTCTAATTCTTTTATATCTTTTTTGAAATACGGAGATCAGAATTTTCCTAATAATTCCTAACATTCTGTTTTTGGCTGCTAAATCACTCTCTTAAAGATCCCATATGGCAGTGGTTCCCAAACTTGGGGTCGGGACCCCAAATGGGGTCACATCATCAGTAGATGGGGTTACAGAAACATGGACATTTCCCCTTCTCTCTGGACTTCACTGTGACCTATGCCAAGTCACCAGTCATCATGTGGCCTGTGAGCCAGTGAACATTCATAGACCCTTGCCCTTCTCCTGGGTAAGCTTCCTGTTAGGCTGGAAATCCATGCTGAGTACTGCGGTCTGTAAGCACACACTGCACACTAACACAAGGGACCCTGTAATGACTTTTGTTACTGTCACAACTCTTGCTGCTGGCTTCCTGCTTTAGATAAGTGGAGGGAGGGGAAGAAGGCTGGAGATCTGCCAGCTTGATTTTGTCATCATCTAGGGTCATGTGAATTTTCAGTTGTTAAAATGGGGTCATACGGCTTAAAAGTTTGAAAAGTACTGCCATATGGTTCACAAGTATGAAAGAAATAAAGTATTTGTCGGACTACAATTCAAAGATCAGCCAATATAAGCATGCCCTGTCAAAAATAGTCCATTTTAATTTGTTTAAATAGTTGAAAAACTTATCAAAAAGACTATAAAATTATAATAATTAAGTGCAACAGGCCCAAATCATATCATTAGTCTTGCCACTAATCTTGCCGACACAGAATGTGTATTTCAAACTTCAACAATGTCCATAGTTCTGCTTCAGGGCAAAAGTATTTAGCTATTAATAATCTACAGTGACCATATAGAATATAGTGTTTTTTTTATAAACGAATACAGTCAGTCTCAATGTTTTCATTTATTAAATCAATTTAAACCTAAAAACACATCCCTTTTTCATAATATCCTCATACACCTATAAAAACACATAAGACTCATTCCGAACCATGAATAGCAGGGATGGATGTCACAACGGGATGTCCAATCCCACTATTCGTGCCCTCTCCCACTGGCATCTAGCTTCCCTGCTGGTTGTATGGGGAAGCTAGAAAGGGGCAGGAAAGGAGAGGATGGGGGCAGTGTTAGGGCAGGCAGTGGGCGGTTGCCCGCCCCAGACGTACAGGGCCGATTCTAATGTCGGCCCTGTATGTCCGGGGACGGCGACTTAAACGGGGAAGTTATTCCACCTCTGAGGTGGAATAACTTCCCTGGATGTTGGGGATTGGCAAGCCTGGGGCTGGGAAAGGGTGGCAGGAGGCAGAGAGCATTCCCCGCAGCCAGACTCTGGCCGGGGAGGCCAAAGCGGGGATCGGGCTGTGGGGAATAAACTGTTTGTTCTGGTGGCCCGGATCATGGCTTTTAAATGGAGCCGTGCAGTCATGGCAACCACATGCCATGGCGCCACGGCTCCATTTAAAAGCCCTGACTGAGTTAGTCAGGCAGTGCCTATACATGCAGGCTGGGCTAAATTGCAGTCCTAGCAAGCATGTACAGGCCTGACTGTGATTCTGATCTCGTGGGGCTAGACGTGCTCCGTGGGATCAGAATTGCAACACCCTCTGTATGTGGGACAGAATCGGGCTGATAAAGACATAAACATAAATACATCTAACACATATAAACCTTCAAATGTACATCATTCCTTCAAATGTTCAAAAACAGAGTCCCCCGTAGAGTATCCAAAACTCGACTTCTAATGCAAATGCATAACTCAGTCAACTTCTTCACAAGGAGTTACTATTTGATCACAAAAACCCCATTGTTTGCAATACTTAATTTCTCCTAATAAGATGCAGTAACACTGTTCTTGTATTTAATCACTCTACTTTTCCTTAAAAGATCTTCAGCAAAGTTGTGCAATATCTTCGCAAGCACAAAAATGATGGACATTCACATGAAAAGTCATGAGTTCTTCCAAATGGACAACTGTGTAAACAACTTCACAAGCACAAAAATAATGAACAGATGGTGGACATTTGAACGGCAGTGTGATAATGCTCCAACCTGGTCATTAACCTGGCTTTTGGTTTCACTCTGTATAAGAAAGCTTCATCAAGAAGCAAAACTCCAACTATAAAATACACATGAACACCACTGATGTTGTTAAGTGCTGTCAAGTCGGTCAACTCATGGCGGCCCTCTGGATAGTTGACCTAAATTGTGTTTAGTCTTCAGTCAGGCTCATTGTTGGCAGACTGGCACCCGTAGCTGCTGTTGTTGTATTGATCCATCTCATTGCTGGCCTTCCTCTTTTGCATTGACCTTCTACCTTGCCAATCATGATGTCTTTCTCTAATGATCTTTCTCTTCGCATGATGTGTCTAAAGTATGAAAGTCGAAGTCTTGCCATCTGAGCTTCTAAAGAAAGCTTAGGTTTGATCTCCTCTAGTACTTACTGGTTTGTTCTTCAGGCAGTCCATGGTATACACAGTATTAGTTGCCAACATCATAATTCAAAGGCATCAATTTTCTTCCTATCTTTTTCACTGTCCAACTTTCACATCCATATGATGTTATTGAAAATGCCATGGCTTGAACAAGTCAAATCTTTGTATGGAGAGAGACATCTCTGCTCTTGAGAATCTTGTCTAGGTCCTTCATAGCCACTCTGCCAAGAGCAATGCGTCGTCGGATTCCTTGACTGCTTGTTGCTTCTTTATAGTTGATCCAAGTAGGTTAAAGTTGTCCACTATTTCAATTTCTTTTCCATCAGTGATGAACTTATTGATTTTGGCAGTTGTTATGATCTTTGTCTTCTTTACATTAAAGTGCAGGCCCTTTTTAAGACTATGTTCCTTGATCTTGAGAAGCAAATGTTACAAATCGTCTTCACTTTCAGCCAGTAATGTAGTATCATAAGCATAGCAAAGATTGTTGATGAGTCTTCCACCAATCTTCACACCTCTGTTGTCTTCATACAATCCTGCTTCTCTGATGATTTGTTCTGCATATAAATTAAACAGGTAGGGGGAAAGTATGCAGCCTTGTCATACACCTTTGCTGATTTTAAACCATTCTATTTCTCCTTGTTCTGTTCATACTGTTGATCAATGTAAAGGTTGTGCAAGAGAACAATCAGGTGTTCTGGTAGACCCATGCTTCTTAATGAGGCCCAGAATTTCTCATGGTTTACACAGTCAAAAGCCTTGCTGTAGTCAATAAAACACAAATAGATATTCTTTTGATATTTTTTAGTCTTTTCAAGGATCCATCTCATATCCGTGATGATATCTCTCATTCTTTGCCCTTTCCTGAACCCTGTTTGTACTTCAGATAGTTATTATTCCAGGGATATTTGTAGTTTCTGTTGAATAATTTTGAGTAAAATCTTACTGGCATGTGGGATCAGAGCGATTGTGTGATAATTTCCACAGTCATTTGGATCACCTTTCTTTAGTATTGGCATAAACACAGATCTTTTCCAGTCAGTTGGCCATGATGTTGTTTTCCAAATTTCCTGGCAGAGCCTTGTAAGTATGGTAACAGTCGCATCAGATTGTTGTAATACTTCTATGGGAATGCCATCAATGCCTGGTGCTTTGTTCTTTGATAAGGCTTTAAATGCTACTTCGACTTCTTTCATCAGCAATGGTTAAGAACATAAGAACATAAGACATGCCATACTGGGTCAGACCGAGGTCCATCAAGCCCAGTATCCTGTTTCCAACAGTGGCCAATCTAGGTCCTACGTACCTAGCAATATCCCCAAAAGACACAGGTTCCACAATGCTTGTACTGGGTCAAGCATTGATATCCTGGGTCCCTTTTTAATAGTGGTTTATGGACCTTTCCTCCAGGAACTTGTCCAAACCTTTTTTAAACCCAGCTATACTAACAGCCCTTACTACATCCTCCGGTAACAGATTCCAGAGTTTGATTACACGTTGAGTGAAAAAATATTTTCTCTTATTTGTCTTAAATAGTTTACCCTGTAGCTTCATTACATGTCCCCTAGTCTTTCTATATTCTGATAGCGTAAACAATTGATCCACGTTTATCCGTTCCACTCCATTCATTAATTTATAGATCTCTATCATATCTCCCCTCAGCCGTCTCTTTTCTAGGTTAAAGAGCCCTAACCTTTTTAGCCTCTCTTCATAGGAGTAGCCTTCCATCCCCTTCACCAATTTGGTGGCTCTTCTCTGTACTTTTTCTAATAACGCTATGTCCTTTTTAAGATACGGTGACCAGAATTGCACACAATATAAATAAATAAATAAATAAACAGAATGGACTGGAAGTGAGATTAACAGAGCAGCAGGTTGCCAGTGCCGAAATCCAGCCTCAGAGAGTGGAAACAACAAAACTGCATACCTGTCAGACACTAATGATGACTATGACCTAGGTCTTCCCTGCTGCATGCATCCCCATGGGTGTTCTAACTATGTTAGGTGGTTCCATGCCCACAGATAGAACGTTGGTGGGTAAGAAGTAGCAACATTAGATGGCAGGGCATGCAGTGAGGGGAAGGACAGGTGTAGGAAGGTGTGCAACAGATACTCACTGTGTTCCTGGGAGACTAATGATGTATCCAGGTTACTAACCCCCCCCCCCAAATCTCCTCATCAATTGTTTGGAGCACCTGTTGCTCCAGGCCAGTGAGGGTCTGCAGCTGACCATCTGGCCCTCTCTCCAGGGTCTTGGACTTTGTTTTCCTTTGGATCTCCCTCCACTTGTGGTTGAGATTCTCAGACTTTTGGTTGCAGTGGTAGATGGCATTCAGTCACTAACAGATGCCCTGCCAGAGTTTCTGTTTTTTGATAGGCACTTACATGCACCCTCCTGTAATAGGAATTCCACCTCAACCTGGTAGAAGTTGGCCTTTCTGGTGAATAGCCTTTGTATTGGTGCTATGACTTGGCCTAAGAAAGCACTAATCATAATGGGTAGGTTCTGACCCGCATCGGGCGCACAGCACTCTGCGCCGGACCCACCAACGAGCCGATCGGCGTCAGATGAGGCAGCGGGAAATCAAGCCCCTCCCCGCCACTGGCCCAAGACCAATCAGGGCCACAAAGAAAGATCTTTAAACAACGGAGCGCCATCGGGCGCACAGCACTCTGCGCCAGACCCACCAACGAGCCGATTGGCGTTGGGCGAGGTGGCGGGAAAGCAAGCCCCTCCCTGCCATCGGCCCAAGACCAATCAGGGCCACAAAGAAAGACCTTTA
Source organism: Ichthyophis bannanicus (assembly GCA_033557465.1). Classification (NCBI taxonomy): domain Eukaryota; kingdom Metazoa; phylum Chordata; class Amphibia; order Gymnophiona; family Ichthyophiidae; genus Ichthyophis; species Ichthyophis bannanicus. The sequence goes on along the minus strand of CM066033.1, from coordinate 1,029,745,265 downwards.
AACAATGGAGCGTGATCGGGCGCTCCCGTGCCTGGCGGGCTTGCGCCTGAGGGCCTCGCCAGAGGGCCCTTTGGCGTGGCCCTTAGGTGTGGGCTCGCCAGCCGATGTCCAGGTAAAGCCCTAAAATGAAGAGGCCTACACTCCACACCAGTGATTCTACAGACCCTCCAACATATCACAAGGACATGAAGGCAGATCACATAACCGCCACTGCGGGGACGCGCCCGAGCCCTGCAGACCCACACATGAGAGCCAGAGTGGAAATGGTTCTAGCTACTGGTATGCCTACTGTAACTCATATGTAAGGTTGTGTATGTAATGTAATGTAGTCCCTGTGTTATGTACTCCCATTGGCTACAACTTTGATGTAATGATAAAGTGGTACATATTTCCCTCACCTTTGTATAACCTTGTATTGTATTGTGACCGCTTTGATTGAAGGAAAAAGCGGGATACAAAACTATTTAAATAAATAAATAAATATACGTCCAGGGCAGACGTATATGCTGTGCTAAATGTCTGGGTCCTATTCCCACCAAAGTGTGCAGCAGAGATGTGAGGGAGGGTGGGATGGGGCGTTCTGAAGGAGGAGTGAGGGCGGTTCGGAGGTGTGACCCACAACCCAGACATACAGGGCTTATTCCAGTGACATCCCTGTACATGTGGCCTGGGTTACTTAGTTGGGGACTTATTCCACCTTAGAGGTGGAATAAGTCCTCCCTGACGCCAGTGGCCATTCAGTCCGGGACCATCAGAAGAGGTGAGAGGGCCAGAGGGTTTGCTGCAGCCTGATTTTAGACCAAGAAGGCCTGATCAGGGGTCGGGCAGCAGGGGAAAAGAACTTTGCTGCTGGTGCAGGTGATCGGGGCTCCTGCATGGAGCCACGGTGCTATGGTGATGGGACACCAATGCACTGCGACTCTATGCAGCAGCACAGGCTGAGCTAGCCAGGGAAATACCTGGATGTGCTGTGGGCCAGAATTGGGGCATATCCTGCCCATCCAGGTCCATTGCACCCGATTCTGATCCTGCCGGGACATCTAGCTCCTGCGGGATCAGAATCGGGTGCAAATCCAGCCCATCCAGATTTTGGATGTCTGGACGTGCCCCGATCGGAATTGGCTTCAGTGTTTCTAAAATGGAGCTACCACGTCCATCTTCCCATTTTGTAAACATGCATAGGGGCGGCATCTGCACCTCCCCAATTTGTATGTGTGTCACTCTGAAACCATCAACCAGGTTGGGGTGCATATTGTACTCTCTGAAGCGTGAGCATAACATATTTTCAACAAACCTCAAAATGACAAATAACATTGAAAAGGTACGTTTTTAAAAATATTTACTATGAAAGCAATGATTTTTGCATGGCTTAAGAGAAGTTGTTAGAATTGCACACTTCCAGGCTAAAAAATATACAAAAATATTTAAAGAACTTAATGATGAATTTTAAGTTGATGCAATTTCTATTTTATATTGTGAAGACATTTGAGCTTCTTTATTTGACACATATTGCGTACCAAGGATGTATAGCTCTACAACTCTTGTGTTTTTGTTGTTGGTCATTCTGAAATGGGCCACAGGTTGGGTTATGTGTGTGGGAGGTAAACATGCACGGTTGCCATTTTAGAAGGGGGGAAGGGGAGCCATGCAGGTAAGCTACATGTTTTCCATTGCAAAATAGCTGGCTTATGGACAGTAGTTAGTATACTACCTTTAACATCTCAGCTGTTTCCAAGCTAGATAAGGGATTTGGGTGCAGTGCACAGGCTCTTGCCAGGGCTCACATGTGTGAGGTGTGTACTCTATTTACCACTGTCTGGATGGTCAACAAATTTTGCCACTCCTGCATGTATCCACAGGAGTCTTCACCCTCACAGTGTGCAGTTGTGTATTGGGGAGGAGGGTAAGCTGGTAGGTGAGACTGCTCTGTGTGGTGGCAGATGCTCGCTGCTAAGAATGTTTTCCTTCCTTCCCCTGCAGGGGGCAACCAGACAACAGGGAGAGTGGAGCACCAGGGAGAGTTGGGTGGGAAGGGCTTTTCTGTGTGTTTTTAACTCTGTAACTGGATGCTCAGCAGAGCTCCCACAGCCTCCACGACCCAGGAGAGTATGGAATTGAGCCTTTAAGGTCTCCAGGTCTCAGGACAGAAGCAGGCTGCTCTTGGGATAATTGAACCCCAACTCCAGCCTTTTCAGCCAGGAAATCACAAGGCTGTATCATCTCTGAACTTCCAAGAGAGTCCGACTGGATCAGTCAGTTGTCCAGGAAAAGGGAAACCCAGACTTCTTGCATATGCACAATGCTGCTAGAAGCAATGTATTGTAATCTTGGAAAAGGAGCGAGAATCATGGCTATGCCAAAGGCAGGGTCCGGAACTGGTGGCCTAGAAACATAGAAATATGACGACAGAAAAAGACCACATGGCCTATCTAGTCTGTCCTTCCATATCTACAACAGTCCCCTTTTTACCTTTAGAGATCCTCTGTGTTTGTCCCATGCTTTTTTGAATTCAGTTATTGTCCTCATCTCTACCACCTCCACTGGGAGATTATTCCACGGATCCACTACTCTTTCCGTAAAGAAATATTTCCTCATATCACGCCTGAATCTATCTCCCTTCACCCTCATCCCATGTTCCCTCGTAGCAGAACTTGCTTTCAATTGAAAGAGGCTCTCTCCCTGAAAATGTATGCCATGGAGGTATTTAAACATCTCATCCTGAAAGGCGCTGATGATGCTTCTAGATAGGAAAGTCAAAATATGCCTTGGCAAGGTCTATGGAGATGAGGAACTCCATCTGTCTGACTGATGCCATGACAGACTCGATGGTCCTCATCTGGAAATGAGAGGTCAGAGTTTGGCACTGACTGCCTTTAGGTCAAGGGTAGGCCAGAAGGAGCCTCCCTTCCTGGGCACCATGATATAATGGAATGACTATCCTGGCCCTGCTCTGTGGAGGGCACAACTAGAATATCCTGCAACTACAGGAGGTGCTGAAGATGGACTTCAAATGTTAGCCACTTGAGCAGGGAACCACAGGATACTCTACAAGTGTCCCATAGAGGCACCATCATAATGAAGAGAAACAGATATATATTTTTTCTTTGTTTGTTTTTGTAAACCTAAGGCTGGCCTGAACCTTTGACCTTAGAGTTAGAAGGTAAGCATCTTGCAGGAGGAGCTAACATATCTTCAGTTTTGATTGAGGACCCTAAGGTATGAGTCCCTTCAGGTAAAAATAGTCAGAACCATACCCCAACTGGATCACTGGAAACCATTGAGAGGGATTACTAGCCCCCAGTTGAGCCATGGTGGTGACATTAACATGTTGCAGATTCCAAAATGGCTGTCCTTTCTTAGACTGAGACCCAAAGGATGGCCAAGCCCTATTCAAACTCCTAGCAATTAAAAGGCATCTCTAGGCACTACACATTGCTCTAAAAGAGACACTCCTGGCACCTTGAGGCCTATCCCCGGGAGTCTCAGTGAATGAGCCTTAAGGGGAGATACTCAGTAGCATTTTGGAGACAACATCTGCCAACCAGGTACAAGTCCAGAGCTATTGTCTGGCTACTACCACTGCCTTTATGGACCTGAAAGAAACTGATCAAGCCATGGAGGGCACCAGCTATCTAGGTGGTCTGCTCCCATCTCGCAGCCTCCAGGCTGTCTGGCAGCAGTTGTATCCATAGCAAGAGAGCTTGACACCAAGCCTGCACCCAATACTGTTTCAGAGCCAAAGGCAGTGGCTGCAAAGGAATTCTTAAGGAGGTCTTCAATCCTCTGAACCTTAGAATCCTGGAGCACAGTGCCTCCCTCCATATGGTACTTTGTCATAGTCACGATCAGGGCTCCCGCTTGCCCTTGGGCCAAGGATATATCCAAGAGATGACCTTAGGGCCCCCAGGGCCCTGATTGGGGGTTCTACCCCCGAACCCCGCTGCATAGGATTGGGATGCTTGATGGACCTTTGGTCTGACCCAGTATAGTATATCTTATGTTCTCTGAAAGGGCACAGACTCCACGTCCGCCAGGACCAAGCAGTCATTTCAAAGGGCCGCTGTACCTACTGGCAGAAAAGAAAAAGTGAAGGAGTGATGGGGTCCACAAAAACAGCATCGGGCCCTAGGCCCCCCATAAGGAGTTTCCAAAATGCCAAAAAAACTTGCCTTAGACATCCCAACCACAATCAGAGCAAAAATCATCAGCCACGAAAAAAAACCCAGTGGAGGCTCACAGGTTGCCGCAGGCTGCACGGCTGAACACAGCAGTGACAAAGTTTAAAAAAGACTGTGAAAAAAACACCTTAAAAAAGAAGCAGGGCTATGGCAAAAAGGGATTTCCAAAAAGGGAATCGCAAGACCTGTCAGTCTGACTGGGGAAACCAAAGCGCAAAAACCCAGATGTCCATGCAGCTCTGGGAGGTCCAGCTGCCAATCGAAACCTCTTTTTTAAAAAAGATTTGGAGCTGCTTTATTTAAATAGTAGGGTTATAGATCATTAGTGTGCATTTGGTTCCTATAGACACCTAACAAACATTCATGTACGCAGATCAATTGTATACATGTATACCTATGAATCAATATGCATACAATTGATTTGCATGCGTAAAAAATACCCACCAAAAATCAGGAAAACATTCTGAAAAATTCAAAAACAAACTGCAAATTTGTTGCCTGTGCACATCCCTACAAAATAGCACTGTACAATACTCATATCACTGTGGACACTAAGTAAAACAACCTGATTTTGCTTTTAAAACCCTTTTCAGGACAACGGTTCATACCTTTTAATGGCAGCCCAGAATTCGGTGAGGTAAATGATGTAGAATATATAAAAAAATCTATCTTTCACATGCAAAACCTCTTTGTTTTAAGTGTTTTTCAGCCAGGAAGTTTTTGATAGCTTAAGAAGAGCTCCTTTAAGGATAAGCGGAAAGAGCAGCCGGCATTATTCAGCATGACATCATTAAAGAGTAATGAATGACAGGAATACTCCTGTGCTCTAATCCAGGCCACACATCCTGCTGCCCTGGAGCCATTCCAAACCCAACATCCTTTCAGAGGTTACAGGGCAGGCTGCGGCCTTTCACAGCTTGCTTTAGTAATCTTTGCATGTGAAATATCCACTGGCAGGCACTACAATAAAGTCTAAAATTACTTTGTCAGAAAGCTGATGTCTCTCCCTTCCTGTGAAACTAAACTTGTCCAAATAGAGCTTTATTAATTTAATTGGATCTATAATAACTAGACTGAAAAGCTTTGTTTATTATCCTCAAAATGCTGTGCAATATATTAATAACTGCCTTCGAGTAGCTAAGGACCTATATTCCAAATAATTTCTTCCCTATTTGCTCCAATAGCAAATCTCTTTGGAAAACTGGGTCAATTGTGTTTTTCTCAGCAAGGTAGCAATTGAGTTCTGCTTTGCAACGTCCAACATGGAGGGTGAAAATGATAAAAACAGCAGAGCTGCCAACTTACACATTTCCAGGAAGGAGATTTTAGGCCCTACTTGGATTTCTGAGAGCCTTCTTCTGGTGCATTTTGAGTCTGTCAGAACTTAAAATGGAGACTGATAGCATCAGGGATTACAAATAGCGCACTGCTTTGGGAAGTAAGCTCAAAACCAGGACTAGCTAAAATCTCTTCCTCCTGAAACTGGGCAACTTGGCAGCTAGGCAAGAGATCACAGATTTATCCAGGTGGAGCAGAAATTAGCACAATCTGAAGTATCTTGTTATTGAGAAAAGTTGTAAACATGCTTTAGAATAATATGCAGATATTGCTGTGCTCACTATTATCAAATAATATGAAAAATGCTTTGCTTTCAACTCAATACAGATCCACACCTACAAAGGTGACATTTACCTAGAATGAATCACATAGGGAAAAGATTAGTAAATGATGCCCTTAATTAGACTATCTCATTTCTGCCTTTTCTGGTACAAGAGACAGTCACTATCACAGAAGGTCTGAATAAGAACCAAAATGGCCTGTATTACAGGAAAGATGTTTGGCTTTATCAAACAAGCTTTGTGAGTTGTTTAAGTTAAGCGTCTAATCAATAAGAACCCAGGCCCTGTCTTAGATCAGGATATTGACTATGAAGGTATGATTCATTTTCTTGCCTTCAAAACAAAGTATCTATGTGAGAAGTATGATTCCGTTGAGGACAGAGCTTCAGTGATGGATTCCTCAGTCAATCAATTGATTTCAGATAATTTTTACTATTCAGATTATCAAGCTTTTGTCTTTTTTTGAGAACGCTCTGTGTGTTAAATCCTTGCCTAGCATACATTGTTAAAGTCATTTAGAGGTCTATTCCTGAGATGCTGATGAATGTAACAAATGCCCCTTTGGCTGAGGCATGTTCTTCCATAACTGAAAATAATTGTCGTTTGTCCAGCAGAAAGAAAACCAGGGCTAGACTTCCCAGATCTGAGCAGCCTCCCATTTTTAGGAAAGTTAATAGAGCAGGCAGTTTTAGCTCAACTATAGGACATTTTGGAGGATCATGGTTCCTGGAGCAGTAGTAGTAATAATAGTAGTAGTGGACCGTTTTCAGTTTGGTTCTTATAGTGGTCATAGCACTGAGAAATTATTGCTTTCATTGCTTAAATCCCATGGTTACAGGTAAATGGGGATGTCTCTATTTTGCTTACATTTTTGGACATTTCCTCAGTCTTTCATACACTGAATCATACTGTCTTGCTTTCATAGTTTTGGCCCAATGAAACTGAAATGGTTTCAATCATGACAAACTTACAAGCAGGTTAAGTTGGGAAATCTATAAGCTGGGCAATCGACAATGTTCTACTTTGTCCCACATGCTGCTTAATACTTAGTGCCATTAGGTGAGCTGTTGGTTGCATGTGGACTGGGTTTATAGAATACTGTACATGTTGACAACATTTAACTGTTTTGTCCCTTGAATTTCATGACTCCATTTGCTCTAGAGCAGAGGGTCAACCCAGACCTCAAACACCATTGTGGATAGCTTGAAAACCAATTACTCTGGTTTTCAGGCTATCCACAATGAATATGTATGAGACTGTATGCAAATATATTCATTGTGGATAGCCTGAAAACCAGATTGGCTGAATGTGTCCCCAGGACAAGGTTGAGAACCACTGCTCTAGATGCTATTGTAAGCTGGCTGCTACACAATTGTGTGCAAAAGTATAGGCACCCCTAGTCAAATTGTTTATTTCAATGAATCCTTAACTGAACAGAAGCTGACATAATCTCCGCATGATAAATAGCGGAAAAAATTTTAAATGGAATGTTACTATTTATTTATTTAAGAAATCTTATATGCTGCGGATTTTATTCACCCCTATGGTTTACATAAAACATAAAGACAAAGTACAATCAAGCACAGGAAAAAATAACAATACAGCAAATTAAAAAAACATCACCCAAAATGATTCTCTATCTGAAATATAATAAAAAATTACCTTACAAACCCCTTCCTTCATAAGTCAACCTAAAATAGAGCGCTTTCAAACTCTGCTGACATAAAAAATCTAATAATTGCATCAGAAGACACACTTCGAAGCTAGTGGCCCTGCAACTGATAGCATGCAATTTAATATGCAAAATCCATGCACATGAGAAAGGGAGGGAGGGACAAGAAAGTTGCCCTCTCCCCTGAGATGTCAATGGCTGCGTCCTCCCAAGGTATCGTCAAAGGGAGAGCAAGCCCTAATCTCAATACTTTAAAAATTAAAATCATTGTATTGTTATATCAAACTAAACATTCCCTTTTCTTTGAACCTGTGCAACTATTGCAATTTCTCCAGGCGAGGGAACTGGGGGGTGAGGGTTAGCTCCGATACTGGCTGCCATGTGAATTAGTCTTTGCTCATAAGATGATTTCCCTTGTTTCTTTTTATTTTATTTCTTGTTTTGGAACCTTATTGGGGTTATCTTATTGGGGACTAAGTGTATAATATGGGACTTGGTTTGTTTCGTGGTTGATTTTTATTTAATGTGGTTTATTCTGTATGTCCCTGTTATGTATTTACTTCTTGTATACTTTGTAAATTGCATAAAAATTAAATAAAAAAAAAATTAAAATCAGCACCCTAAACTGGACCCGATATTCAAATGGTAAAAAGTAAAGAGCTTGTAAACGGAGAAATATATGATCATCTACCAAATTAAATAATTCTTTTGGTCTCCCAGTAACAGTATACAACTTCCTGGAATAATAATCCTTCTTAGTCACAACTACAATCTGTTGATGAGACATCAACTGTAAATAAATATTCGTAGCATTTATCAATTTAGACTTCCGCCATTTTTCCCAGCTCTTCTTAATAATGTTTTTGCAAAGTGGACTTCAGCTGTAAACCAGGGTGCAGAATGACTTTGAATCATTTTCTCTGATTGAAGCAGAGCAACCTGGTGAAGGACAGCTTCTGACTTTCGAGTCAGGAGAGGCACTGAAAGGATCAAATTCTAAGAAGGTAAATCATCAATGATCTCTAAACATGCAGTTGAGAAATGTTGGGGGTTCAAACCTCCCCTCTATTTCTTAACCCCTATTTGCACTTGATGGGCAAGTGTACCTCCAAACATTCTACAATTAAATGAAACAAAACAATGATCAGACCAAGGGAAGGGCACTCCTGCAAATTCAATTGGTGTAAGAACAGATATTTTTCTGGACTAAACACCAAATTTAAGCAGTGAACTTTCTCATGGGTTGAAACTGTCATACATTGATGGTAGCCCAAAGCTTCCATCATTTGATAAATTTAACAGATGTATTTCTGGGTGGCAATATACTTGCAACAAAAGAAAAAAATCATTGTCTTTACAAAGAAACATAGAAACATGACGGCAGAAAAAGACCACATGGCCTATCTAGTCTGCCTTTCCTACCTGGCTGTGGCCTTCCAGTTTTACAATCTAGTGGCAAACAACTTAAAGTTTTGGCTATAAGCTTTAGAAAATCTAGCTGCTTTAAATTCCTCATCTGGCCTATTTAAATCAGAGATCTGGGATTGCCCTCAGGTCAAACAAAGCCTACAGATCTGCGTAATTTAAATCCCCCTCCCTATGCCATATCCACCCATACCTATACAGTCTTCCTAAGACACATGAAGGCACATTTTAGAAATGACATCTGGATGTAGTTGGGGACATCCATGAGAAAAAAAATGCCTGAAAAAGCCAATAACGTCCAAGTTCGGGCTTGATTTCAGACATGTGGGTGCACCAGATATGGATATCTTCAGAGACATCTAAATGTATATCTCTGTGGCAGTATTCCAAAGCGGGGATGAGCCTCAGACGGCCCTTTTACAAGCAGAAAAGAGAGAACTTCAGCACAGGTATCCCCAGTTTTTGTTAGAGGTCATTGTGGTTGTGGACAGTACTGGGAATACCAGAGTATTGTCTCCTCTATATCCTCCGTGAGGCATACCAATAAAACACGCACTTTTCCAAAGCTTAGTCATGCCCTGGAGCAGTTAGAGATTTGGATGCGGGCCTAGACGTGCTGGCCATTTCTGAAATCAGGCCCCTTGTCTGTTTGGAGAACCACCCTGGATGTGCCCCTGCCACACCCACCACCATATTTAGACATGCATGTGCTGGGGATGTCTCTAGACCTGTCTATTAAAATGGTTCCAGGACATCTCCATGATTTCAAAGTCTGCATGCAAAGTTTTGGATGTCTAAATCACCAATAAGGTTTCTAAAATGACCCTCATAGTTGTCTTCAACTGAGTAGAAAGCACACTTGTGTTATATTTGATAAAACAGCTGCTCTATATCAAACCTAGTAATCAAAATGACTTTTATTCGATTCAATAGCTGCGGTGCCTTAAGCCTAAAGAAAAGCATTTAGGCAATTACAGATTACCTTATCTGTCTCAAACTATCTACTATCAAAAAAACATTTGACTCAGTTAATGGGAGAATTAGCTGCAATAAAACAAGCCTTCTCCTGGATGCAACTTAAAAACAATCCACCACCACTCTCACAAAGAATTAAACAACCCAGAAATAAATGGATCACAGTAGGTTCTGGCAGATTATGACCTATAACACAGAGATATCTATTCCACTAAGATATACCCTTGCATAATGTCTTCACCAAGCTATTAAATGAGGATATTCCATGAATGGAAACTGAAGTGGCCTTAGACAAGAAGGAGACACCCATTGTACCAAAAATACCTCCCAGGATCTTCAGTCAGCAGGAATACAAACCAAATCGTTAGTGAAATCAGAGGAAAGTAAGGTTCTCCATGGACCAGCAGGATTGCGTCAGCCACACTTGGTGAGGTCCTCCGGGCGGAGCCAAGCATACGGAAGTGCTCTCTCTAGAGCTCCGAAAGGTGAGCCCCCTGGGCCCACCTTAGGTAGCCCATCCTACCGGTCCGCCCCCTGGTCCGGCCAGTTTTCGTTCTTCCGCCTTGCCAGCAAGACTGACCCTGCTCTGCTCTCATTTGTTTATTTCTTTGTTTTTATTTTTGGTCAATGCCTAAACACTATGCAAAAAAAATGCCCTCACTGTGGCAACAAGAAACATACCTCCCACGGATGCTCCCACTGTGGAGAAATGAAAAAAGGCTACCATGAAGTGTGCTCTGCCTCCACGCCTCATGCTGACCCTCCGCCGGCCCAGGATGTGCCTGAACGGGCCTCCATCCTCAGCCGAGCCTCCACTGCTGCCGACTGGACTCCCTCCCGGCGGGACGCGCCATATGGGGCCTCCGTTCCCAGCCCGGTGCACAGTAAGGACGCTGCTGCTGCTTCCGGATCAAGCACCGCCACCCGCGCTCCCACGGAGGTAAGCCCTGCTGCTGTTAGAGCTCCGGCTGTTTTCCTGGACGCTTCGATGCACAGTAAGGACTCTACCGCGGCTCCCGGACCAAGCGCCGTCACCCGCGGTATACCGGAGGTGAGCTCTGCTGATTTTCTAACTCCGGCTGCTCTTTTGAACGCCCTGGGACTCGCCGATAGATTCTTCTACTCACGGCCAGCTGCACCCCCTGTCCATGCTGCCCAAGATGGCGCCCTCCTTCAGTCCTCCCAGCCTCGGCCCGGGTCCTCCAACTCCGCCCACACAGGGGGCGGGGCCTCAGCGCCGAGAGACACTGTACAGAGCTCTGTCCCTCCGTGCCTCGGGGAAGCTTTGACCCTGCTCCGGCTTAACAACCCGACCAGCCTGATCGCCGCGGGTATCGCATCAGGAGAGCCCTGCAGCAGCTCATATCTGCCCTCTATCAACCCTCCACACAGCAATGACCTCGGGGGACCTGCAGATACTCTTAACCCCTCAAACGCCAGCGCTCCGTTCACCGGGGCCAGCAGCCACAACAAGAGCACCTCAGGGCATAGATCCTCCCACCGCAAGAAGCGGACCAGGCAAAGTGGGCGCAGCAGCAGCAGTGACTCTGGACATGGAGCACAGCCATCAAAACGCCGCAGGCACAACAGGCACCACCGCCACCGCTCCCAACGCCGCAAGAACCGCCGGGATGATTCCCACAGCGACAGCAGCGGACATCGGAACTCTTCCAGACGCAGCAGATCCAGCCACAGTACATCTTCCACTATCCTCGACTTGTTAACCCAGCTGGTGAGACAATCTGCTCCAACGACACCCACGGCACGCGTCTCGCTCTCCCCCAGCGCAGACCACGCACAGACACCTCCGGGAGCAGCGCTTACCTCCACCCCGGAGGGGAGGATCAGAGAACCCGCCCGTGAACCCTCACCTGATCCAGTCTACGAAAATCATTCGCCTGACTGCACCGCAGAGGACCATGAAATTGAAGCAGCAGTTGTGGGTTCGGTTTCCATCGACCATACGAACTCCGAGAAGACGCAGTCCGCTGAGACAGAGGACCCCCCGCCTCCGGAGGACCTCACCTACCCCAAGTTTCTGGCAAAACTGGCCTCTACCCTCGCTTTGAACGTCACCGAGGCCTCAGGGGAGACGGTCCCAGAGGTTCTGAAATACCTCGCGACACCGAAACCTGCCTTCGCACTGCCAGTACACCAGAGGCTACTAGACAATCACTCCAAACTGTGGCAGACACCAGCATCTGGCCGACCGTTTCCCAGGCGGCTCGACTACAAGTATCAAGTGAAGCCTGCTCCTGGATTCTCTCAACCGCAACTTCCACACAACTCCATTGTCGTGTCTTCAGCGCTCAAGCGCATCAAGTCCTCGCGCACCCACGCCAATAGCCCCCCCGGCAGAGACAACAAGCTCCTGGACGACATCGGGAAGAAGGTGTTCCAAGGGGCTATGCTTAGCGCCAAAATCGCATCTCACCAATTCCAGCAAGTCCTGTTCCTGGACACCTGCATGGCGACCTTGCGAACATCTGCTGCATCCCTTCCCAAGGAATCCCAGGCTCTACTCTCCACTGCCCTTCTCGATATGTCTGAATGCAGCAAGCACCTGGCAAGCGCAACCTTTGACTCATTCGACACGGCCTCGCGCACCGCCGCTACGGCTATATCTGCGAGGCGCTGGGCATGGCTCAGAGCCTCTGGCCTCCGTGAGGACACACATGACGGTATAGCCAATGCACCCTGCTCAGGGGAATCGCTCTTTGGAGACAAAGTTAAAGATACCGTCAACGATATGAAAGAGCACTGCACCACTCTGCAAACCCTTGCAGAAGAAGGCTTCGAGCGCCACAGTGGAGCGCATAAGGGCAACTTCCACAGACTACTCTTCCAACAAAAAGTACCCCACCAACAGGAAATGGCAGCCTAAAAAATACAGGAACAACTCCTACAGCGTAACCGCTCACCAACGCAACTCACAGCGGGACCGCAAACAAAAGAAGAATAACCCACCCCCTGCGAAGAGTGGGCCATCCTTTTGACGCCTACCCTCCGGCGGCCATCCGGATCGGGGGTCGCCTGACTCACTTCCTAAACGAGTGGCAAAGCATCTCCTCCGACTCCTGGGTTCTCGAAATCATTCGAGAAGGCTACCAAATATGGTTCAGCTCAGCACCTCACCAAAGTACCCATCCCATCAGCGCTACACCACCGCATCTTCGCCTAGCCATGGCCACCGAACTGATGCACCTGCTGTCCTCCGGTGCCATAGAGCAGGTACCATCGGACCAGATAAACTCTGGGTTTTACTCCAGGTACTTCCTCATCCCCAAACGGAAAGGCGGCGTCCGACCCATCCTCGACCTCCGCAAACTCAACAAGTTCATCGTCAAGGAAAAGTTCAGGATGTACTCCCTCAACTCCATCCTACCCCTGATTCAACCCGGCGACTGGATGGCATCCCTGGACCTGCAGGATGCCTACACCCACATCCGCATCCACAAGTCACACAGGCAATACCTTCGCTTCACTGTACTGGGACAACATTACCAGTACAGAGTCCTTCCCTTCGGCCTCTCGCCAGCTCCACGAGTATTCACGAAGTGTGTGGCGGTACCCGCAGTGCACCTCCGCAAGCGGAATATATCCATCTTTCCATACCTGAACGACTGGCTCCTCACAGCCCCATCATCATCGGAGCTCCAAGAAGCCCTGAGCATAACCGAGTCTCTGTTATCTTCCCTGGGGTTCGTGATCAACTACAGCAAGTCGCAGCGCATCCCCTCATAGAGGTTGGAGTTCATCGGAGCGGAGATCGACACCCAGCTCTCGAAGGCATTCCTTCCACAATGCAGGCTTGCGGCTCTGACATCACTCGCGACCAGCCTGGCTTCTGCGGAGACCTCCTCAGCGAAGTCCATCCTACGCCTTCTGGGCCACATGTCCGCTACGACGTCTGTTATCCACATCGCCAGGATGCGGATGCGGCCACTACAGTGTCACCTACGCACCCACTGGAACCAACACTCGCAGCCCCTCTCCACCCGCATACCCATGACCGCCAGAATCAAGACTCAGCTACACAGGCGGACTGTTTCGAAGAATCTCTCGGGAGGAAAGGACATGCATCCACCCGAGCACCAACTGACCTTAACTACGGACGCATCCAACTTGGGCTGGGGTGCCCACATTTTACAATTCAGCACACAAGGGGCCTGGTTGCCTCAGGAGTCCCTCCTACACATCAACCTCCTGGAGCTAAGGGCCATCAAGTACGCCCTCAAAGCGTTCTTAACGCACGTGCAGAACAAGTCCATCCTCATCCAGACGGACAACCAAGTGGCTATGTTCTACATCAACAAGCAGGGGGGCACAGCTTCTCGCTCCCTCTGCAAGGAGGCTCTACAGATCTGGTCCCTGGCCTTAACACACGGATGCTGTCTCCGTGCCTCTTATCTACCCGGCAATCAGAATACCTTAGCCGACAAGCTCAGCAGGCAGCTGCAGCCGCACGAGTGGACACTCCTCCCGGAAGTCACCGACAGTCTCTTCCGCCATTGGGGCCGCCCGAGCATCGACCTGTTTGCCACGGAGCAGAACACAAAATGCCCCCTCTTTTGCTCCAGGCACCCATCCAGCAAGCGAATGGCAGCGGATGCATTCGACGTGTACTGGGGGGAGTGGTCTCTGGTGTATGCCTTTCCCCCGACACCTCTCATTCCAGTGACACTCCAGCGGCTGGCTCGCGACAAGGCTCGAGCCATCCTAGTGGCACCCTACTGGCCCCCGACAGATGTGGTTTGCACTACTACAACGCCTAGCACAAGCGGAACCCATACGCCTGCCACTCAAGCCAGACCTTCTCACGCAGGATGGAGGCAAAACAATGCACCCGAACCTCAAAGCCCTAGCGCTCACTGCCTGGAGGTTGAGCGGATGAGCCTCTCTTCTCTCATGCTCCCGTCAGAAGTACAAGATGTGGTTCTAGCGGCCAGGAGGCCCTCCACCAGGAAGTCTTATGGCCTCAAGTGGAAGGGATTCGGCATCTGGTGCGCATCACAAGGCCTGCAGCCCACCACTTGCCCGCTTCCCGAGGTCCTGCGGTACCTGACTTCACTTTCTAAACTTGGCCTGCAGACTCAATCCGTCCGAGTGCATCTCTCTGCGATCGCAGCTTTCCATGCTCAGCCCAAAGGGGCCACCTCCATTGCAGCACTACCCTTGACAAATCGCTTTATGAAGGGCCTGGCAAATCTAAAACCCCCGCTCAGGCGTCCCGTGCCAGCTTGGGACCTCAACACTGTACTCCTTCGCCTGACCAGGGAACCCTTCGAGCCTCTGGAGTCAGCCGAAATGAAGTATGTCTCATGGAAAACACTGTTTCTCGTGGCCATCACATCTGCCCGAAGAATCAGTGAGCTACAAGCATTGATGTCCCATCCACCCTATACACAACTGCACCAGGATAGAGCATCCCTGAGGACCAACCCCAAGTTCGTGCCCAAGGTGGCCTCCGCCTTCCACGTGAATCAATCCATTGAGCTTCCGGCTTTCTTCCCAGAACCTCACGCCTCCGAAGAAGAAAGCCGCCTGCACACGCTTGATTGTCTGCGGGCCCTCAGGGTATACTTGCTCCGCACGGAACCCGTTCGCAAAGGCGAGCAACTGTTCGTATCCTTCGACCCCAGCAGGCCGGGCAGGCCTGTCAACAAGAGAACCCTTTCGCACTGGATCGCCTCATGTGTCTCCCATTGCCTTGATCCCACAGGCACGCAGAACGTGCCAAGAGTGGGCCCTCACAAGCTCAGAGCTATGGCCACCACAATAGCCAACCTTCGTTCTGTGCCTCTGCTGGACGTCTGCAGAGCGGCCACCTGGACCTCTCCGCTCACGTTCCAAAAGCACTACTGCCTCGACCTCAAGGCGCAGGAGGACTGCGCCCTAGGAACAGCCATCCTCTCCACGGCAATGGACACAAGAGAAGCTGACTAGGGCCACGAAGCTGATTAGGCCCTCCCAGTCCCTTGTTATTGCTGTTTGCACAGCCGCTGTATTGCACCTGTTATTGCACTAATTGCACCGTTGCACATTTCTTGCACTATTGCACATTGTTTAACGTTACTGTTGGTTATCGCATCTTGCAACTCTTGTTCTTATGTTATTGCACAGCTCTGATGCTGTTACTCTTCACGTGTTTTACTGCATTAAACCTTTTGCACTAAGCTCCACGCCTAATCTTCTATGTACTACTAGGCTACCTCCTCCACCTCAGCATACCTGCAGCTAGGGAGGCACCAAGTGTGGCTGACGCAATCCTGCTGGTCCATGGAGAAAATGAGGTTACTTACCTGTAACGGGAGTTCTCCGTGGACAGCAGGATAAGTCAGCCACACAATCCCACCCACCTCCCCTGGAGGAGGTCAGCATGCCGAATCCGCTCCCTGTCCGGGAACTGGCTAAGCTAGGAACTCACTGGCCGGACCAGGGGGCGGACCGGTAGGATGGGCTACCTAAGGTGGGCCCAGGGGGCTCACCTTTCGGAGCTCTAGAGAGAGCACTTTCGTATGCTTGGCTCCGCCCGGAGGACGTCACCAAGTGTGGCTGACTTATCCTGCTGTCCACGGAGAACTCCCGTTACAGGTAAGTAACCTCGTTATTCTAACACTGATGTAGTTAACTATCTGAGAACAAATGATCTGGCTAGAAACAGTCCTTCTGCATTGTAAAGAATCTTCCAAATACTGGGATAGAGACTTAAATCCATTGTCAACACTATAACATTTTCAGATCTTCTTCTTGTTCATAGTAAGGGGAGAAGAGAGGCTGTGTCACACAACCAGCTTTAATATGTGGCTGCAAATCTGGTGTAAACGAGGTGGTTTTAGATATATATATACAGCTGGGACAATAGATGGAGCAGCAAGAGGCTATACTGTATTGATGAACTACATCTGTCTGAGACAGAAAGAAGGATCCAAGGGGGGCGGAGCCTGATGTCCAGCGGGTAAGACGCTTTGCGTTGAAGCTCCCGAGAGGCCTACTTAGAATCCTGACTTAATACCTATACAAACTTACTATTTCGCTCCGAGCTGACCGGGGTACATCGGGGGGGGATGGCGGCCCATAAACCAGCGCGCTTGGACTTGGGTCTCCTTCTTCTTCTCACGGAAAACGCTCCAAAACAGAGGTGTCCTCCCCACAGAAGATGGTTCCATTTCGTGAAAACCCCGAAATGCACCTGGAGATTTTGGAGGAAATACGCTGCGTGAAGGAATTGGTGCAGTCCAATGGAGCGCTTCGAGCCATGCGAGAAGACTTTGGAGTGCTCCAGGACCGACTTGAAAGTCTCTCATTACGGCAGGACAATATGGCGGGGATCCTCGACTCGCACGTGGTGCGCTTGGGCAAACTGGACCAGGCTGAGCGCCAGATACAGAATCTTCAAAAGGAGTTAGAAGATAGCAATAATCGAGCCCGTCGCAACAATGTGAGGCTCATTGGAATACCGGAGGGGGTGGAAGCCGGAGATATAAGAGAATTCCTGCTCAAAACTCTTCCCTCCTTGCTGAAGATCACTTTTCATAGAGAACTGGAAATCGATCGTGCGCACCGTGTTCCTGCCCACATGGCGCTCAACCGAACGACCCCCGGCCTATTATCTTTCGCTTGCTACGATATCAACAAGTGGAACAAATTTTAAATGCTGCCCGGACGAATCATCATTGGAATTTGAAGGTCACAAAGTCTCCTTCTTCCCTGATTTTACAAAGCCACCGTTGACCGTCGGAAGAAACTCCTTGCTTTTCGCCCTCGACTTCAACAGCTACAGGCTCGCTTGGCCTGTTGTATCCAGCGAAGCTCCGCGTGACTCTTCACAACCAAACCAGGACATTCGAAGATCCTGATCTACTGTCAACATTTTTGGACTCCAAAGAAGCAGAGCAGATGCGCTAATCCAAAACTTGGACTTTTGTCTGCCGGCTCTGTCCGCCATTTTGAAGGGCCCGATGCGGCGGTCATAGCCAAGCACAGAGACTACCTGGACTTTCTTTCTTTCTCTATATGACCTTTGTTTTTTGGTCTCCTATCCCTCCATGATGTGTGCCTCGGTCGGATTCGGAGCACGTACAGTCCTACAGGTCATGTGTTTTTTTTTGTCTCAATTTTGGCCTTCTCGGGGGTTTCTCCCCGCAGACACATGGTCGCCAGTAATTTCTGGGTTTTGCTTCTTCTCTACCGCACTGCGGTTTTCTTTTTAATGCGGGGCGCTCCATTGTATTATCTTAGCCTATTTTCTTTCATGTCCTATGTACAGCCAGATACAGTCAACATGAGGGATATTGTGAAATTATGTGCGCTATCATGCTCAGAACTTTTAAATTTTCTGAATGGCCTTCTGTAAAATTTTCTCACTCAACGTTAAAAAGCATTAATAGTTCAATCAAAAGGAAGAAACTCCTTAGCTATCTTAGCCATGAGCATGCTGATTTGGTATTTCTTCAGGAAACGCATCTAAACTCTGCTGCAATACTGCGACTCAATGCTAAGTCTAACATGGTGGCTGCCTATTTTCCCGCCGTTTCCAAACGGTGCGGGGTAGCCATTCTGGTTAAGAAGTCTTTGCAAGCTACTGTAATAGATACTAGCGCTGCCAAGGAGAGTAGATGGGCCGTGCACACCTTAGGTTGGAGATAGTGAATTCATGTGTTTTTTGCATTTATGCCCGAATGTAGACGACCTGCTTACTATGCAAGTATTGCGCAGTTGGCATAGGCCTCTGCCAATGCTCCATCAATACTTGGTGGTGATTTTAATCAAGTGTTCCATCACTCTTTTCTTCTAATGCAAGGCGCTCGTTGGCTGGAAGATCCAGTACCGAGTAGACCTGTGTGACTAGACGTAGAAGTGGATCTTTGCAAACCGATTCCTCTTACTTTCTCCCTGGTATGACTCTCTCCCATCAGACTCCCACTATTCCCCAATGCTTTTAGACACTTTAGGTGCCTTTAGTACTCTAATGCACTCTTTAGACTCCTGAACTCTGTCCGTTTGACAGGCTCCCGCTTTGGTACACTACTTGATTTCGAATACAACATAAGTCGATAGCGTGGAGCCCCTGGTACACTAGGGACATTTGGATTCCTAATCAGTTGTTCCATGATGGTCGCTGGAAAACTTTAGTGAATTGCAAACTGAATTTGGTCTCCCAGCAAGGCACTGCTCTCAGTCGAAGCAACTTCGGCATTGCCTTCGGAGTGCTAGGGTACTTCCGCCATTGGCATCCCCTATACAAGGTTGATCGGAGACATCCGATCTATCGGTAGTTCCCCGGGGTAGCATCCAATTTTACAAAACCTTATGTAATGCTATAACTAGCGATACCCCTATTGCGCAGAAGCATGGGAGAGAGAATTGTATGTGACTTGACCTTGGAGTAATGGAGCCTTGTCTGGAGTAGAGTGACACGGGTTTCCTGATCCGCCTCACTTACTCAGACACTCTTCTTTCTAGCCCACCGTTGTTTTACACTCCTGACAGATTAGCCAACTGGAACACTACTCAGGGCAATAGTTGTTGGACATCCCATGCGGCCATTGGCTCACTACCTCATGTTATGTATGAATGTCCCGCACTACAGTATTACTAGCGTCGGGTCTGGGGTCGTATCCAGTCTATTTTGTATTTTGCACTTTCAGGAGCCCCTTTCTTGGAGGATGGTGAGACTTCGCCTAGTTGCGGGGATCTCTCTCTTCCAAAAACGGCTTACTTCTTTGGACTTTATGCTTGACATAGTTATTTCCCTAATTAAGAAATACTGGAAAATAGCTCCCATCTGAGCCCCAATGCATGGTGGAATCATGTTTGTCTCTACAATACATATGAACAAATACCTTGTATGTTTGCTTCCCCCGTTCAGACTTCTCATTATTGGTCTAAATGTAAGATGCTCAATGACTATGTACATTCTGCTAAATGCTCTCATCTGACTGTCTAAATTTGTATATATTTGGTCCCATTGATCATTCTGTATCGTAGATACTCTTTGACCGTTTGATGTATAATCATTGTTAACTGGAGCGCTCACATGCTGACCTAATCAGCCAGAGAAGAAGCATGGGGGTGGGGGGTAATTGGGTTTACTTTTCCTTATTGTATACTTGTTTTGTCTCCTTTGGTGTGTTGTTTCTTTTGTTTGTTGCAAAATGAAAATAAAAGTTTAAAAAAAAAAAGAAAGAAGGATCCAAGGTGAATACATTCAAACACTATGGGGGCCATTTTAAAAGTCTTAGCCATGATTTTGGACATCCAGAGACATGCACATGGATGTTGAAATCACGGAGACATCTCTGGAACCATTTTACAAATGATGTTTAGAGACTCCTACGGTACAGTGATGTCCATTTTGGTAAGGGGCATAATGGAAGTGTGTTGAGGGAGGAGCAATGACCTTAGACATTGGATTTCAGAAATGTCAGGGACGTTTGTAGGCAAGTTTATGTTTAGACCTGCTGGAGGCACAAACAGGGATCAGGAAAGTGCTTGTTGTGGCCTTAAAACATCCAAAGCATATAGAAAAGATGGAGAATTAAGTGACTAGCCTAAGATCACAAAGGCCTGAACTGGGATTTGAAATATGGCCACACTGCTCCAAAGTTACTATTTTAACCATTATGCTATTATACATCCAAGTTCTGGAATGTTATTCTTGGGACATCTATGTAGACATTTCTATAGACGCCCCTATTGGGCACATCCACATTTCTGAAATTGTGCCTGAACTTGCATGTGCTTTTTTTTCCAGACATTCTGGCTTTGACATCCCAGATTGCACTTGGACGTCACATTGTAAAATATGCCTTCACGTGGACAGGAATTTAAACCAGCGAAAGGGGTGAGGGATGGAAGAAAACAAGTTCCGTACTCAATGCCCTCTTTAACATATGGAGAGGTGGATCTATATGTTAAAGAGGGCATTGAGTCAAACAGGATAAAAGATTTCCAGGAAACAAAATATACTGTAGAATCTCTATGGATAGAAATTCCTTGTAAAAAGGAGAAAGTAATTGCAGTGTATTACTGCCTACCTGGCCAGAATGAACAGACAGATGATAAAATGCTAACAGAAATTAGGGAAGCCAGCAAAGTTCACAACACAATAATAATGGGAGATTTCAATTACCCCAGTACTGACTGGGTCAATGTCACATCAGAACATGCTAGAGAGATAAAGTTTCTAGATGAAATTAATAACTGTTTCATGGAGCAACTGCTTCATGGAACAGCTGATTCAGAACCAACACAAGGAGAAGCTATTTTAGATCTAGTCTTTAGTGGCATGAAGGATCTAGTGCAAGACGTAATGGTTTTGGGACCACTTTGCAATAGCGATCATAACATGATCACATTTGCTTTAATAAATGGTGGGAGGGTAGAAAGGAAATTCACTGCGCTAGCATTTAACTTTCACAAAGGAGACTGATAAAATGAGAAAAATGGTTAAGAAAATGCTAAAAGGAGCAATTGCAAAGGTTAAGAGTTTACATCAGGCCTGGGCATTATTTAAAAATACTATCTTTGAAGCCCAGAGCAGATGTATTCCATACTTTAAAAAAAGTGGAGGGAAGGTCAAATGACAGCCAAGATGGCTTAATGATGAGGTCAGAGAGGCTGTTGCAGCTAAGAGAGAATCTTTCAGAAAATGGAAAAAAGAACCAAATAATGAAAACAGGAAACATCATAAGTACTAACAAGTTAAATACCGGGCACTGATAAGGCAGGAAAAGAGAAAATTTGAAAAGAAGCTTGCCATGGAAGCAAAAGCACATAATACAAACTTTTTCAGTTGGGTCATTAGATAATAGAGGGGTAAAAGGGGCACTAAGAGAGGACAAGGCCATAGCAGAGAGACTGAATATATTTTTTGCTTCACTCTTTACTGAAGAAGATGTAGAAAACTTACTCATGCCAGAAATGATATTTAAGTTGATGTATCAGAGGAATTGAAAGAAATCTCTATAAATCAGGAAGATGTAATACAGCTATTTGATAAACTAAAGAGTAGCAAATCACCTTGACCAGATGGTATATATCCCAGGGTGCTGAAAGAACTGAAATATTAGATTTCAGACCTACCTTTAGTAATCTGTGGACTATCATTAAAATCATCTGTTGTACCTGAAGATTGGAGAGTGGCTATTGTAACAACCATTTTTAAGAAGGATTCTAGGGGTGAGCCTGGAAACTATAGACCAGTGAGCCTGACATCAGTATCTACCAGCAAAATGGTAGAAACCTTATAAAAAACAAAATTACTGAGCATGAAGATAGTCATGTTTTAATGGCGGAAAGTAAACATGGTAAAAAGAGCAACATCTGGAAAACGGTGTATATTAATGCCCGTTGTATGGGAAAGAAGATTCCAGATGTTGAAGCCTTAATGGAAGAGGCTGATTTGGGTTTAGCGGCAGTTATGAACACATGGTTCACAGAGAACCATGACTGGAAAGTAATTATACCAGACTATAATTTATCCAGGAAAGACAGGCTAGGAAGAAAGGGAGGAGGAGTAGCACTATATGTAAAAGATAATATTAAAGCTACAGAATTGCAGGGCTTATGAGAGAAGGGGAGGCATTGTGGAAAGAAGGAATGGATGATGCATTTGCACTAGTGTTATATACAGACCTCTTTCACAGGTAGAAGAAGTGGACAGAGATTTCATTGAAGACATTCGCAGTATTGCTTTGAAAGGAGAGATATTGCTGATAGGTGATTTCAATATGCCAGATACTGATTGTGGCATCCCTGCTGCAGTGTCATCTAGAAGTAGGGATATACTGGATTGTTTACAGGGAGCACTATTCTGATAACTAGTAATGGAACCTACACATGAGGGGGCCAAATTGGACCCAGTGCTAACAAATGAGGAGAGTGTCTCTGATGTTATAGTGGGTGATCATCTCACATCTAGTGACCATTAAATGGTGTGGTTCAGTATTAGCACTAGGGCAGATAATATCCATTTGAGAGTGAGGATCCTAGACTTTAGGAATGCTAACTTTCCCAAGATAGAACAGTAGCAGTTATTAGAGGAATAGGAACAGCTGGAAGGTGTAGAAAAACAGTGGATGAAACTGAAAGGAGATATTTTAAGGGCAACAGACCTTTTTATTAGGAATGTAAGCAAATGTAAAAGGAAAAGGAGGCCACTATGGTTCTCAAAAGAAGTAGCTGAAAAGATGAAGAAAAATAGAGTGGCCTTCATAACATACAATATTCAGAAAATCTTAGAGAAGCTAGGAAAGTAGTCAGAAAGCAAAGATACAAATGGAAGACAAAATAGCCAATGCAGAAAATGGGGGATAAAACATTTTTCAGATACTGCTAGTGAGAGGAGAAATAGCAAAAGTGGTATTGTCAGACTGAAGGATGAAGAGAAAGAATATGTAGTAGCTGATGAGGATAAAACAGAATTGCTTAACAAATATCTCTGTTTTGTGTTTATAGATGAAGGTCGAGGAATAGGATCTCAGAAAATACAGACAAATAGGAACAGAAGTGAACTAGATCTTGAACGATTTACAGAAGACTGTTTTTGCAAGGAGCTAGCTAAACTAAAAGTAGACAAAGCAATGGGGCCAGATGGATACATCTGAGAGTGCTGAAGGAATTAGGGAAGTTCTAGTGGCTCCACTGTCTGACCTTTCCAATGCTTTTTTAGAGTCGGGACTGGTCCCAGAGGACTGCAGAAAGGCGCATATGGTCTTTTTACACAAAAGCGGAACTAAGGATGAGATTGGGAACTACAGGTCAGTTAGTCTGACCTTTGTGGTGAGTAAAGCTGCTAAAACAGAGGATAGTGAGGTTTCTGGACTCCAATGGATTGCAGGATTCAAAGCAGCATGATTTTACAAGAGGTAGGTCTTGTCAGATAAACTTCATTAATTTCTTTGTCTAGGTGACAAGAGAGCTGGACTGAGGGAGAGCTCTAGATGTGGTGCACTTGGATTTCAGTAAAGCCTTTTACACTGTTTCGCACAAGCGACTTATAAATAAATTGAATAGCCTAGGAATGGACCCTAAAGTGACTGGCTGGGTTAGATATTGGTTGAATGGAAGGTGATAAAGGGTACAGATAAATGGCACTTACTCTGAGGAGAAGGATGTTACCAGTGCTGTGCCACAGGGATCTATCCTTGTTCTGATTCCTTTTAATATTTTTGTAAGTGATATTGTGGAAGGGCTATCAGGTAAGGTTTGCCTCTTTGTGGATACCAAATCTGCAATAGAGTAGATACCCAGAAAGGTGTAGATAACATGAGGAGGGATTTAGTGAAGCTTGAAGAATGGTCAAAAATCTGGCAGCTGAGATTAAAAAAAAATGCAAGGTCATGTATTTGTGCTGCAAAAATCCAAGGGGTACAGTACAGGGGCAAAGTGCTTTTGTCCACGAAAGAAGAGCAGGACCTGGGCATGATTGTTTCTGATGATCTTAAGGTAGCTAAACAGGTAGAAGAGGTGACGCTGAAAGCCAGAAGGATGCTTGAGTGCATAGGGAGAGGAATGACCAGCAGGAAAAAGGAGGTGATGGTGAGACCTAATTTAGAGTATTGTGTGCAATTATGGAGACCACACCTTAAAAAAGGTATAAACAGAATAGAGTTGGTGCAGAGGGTGGCTATTGAAATGGTCAGTGGGCTTTGCCATAAGGCATATGGGGAAAGACTTAAAGATCTAAACATGTATACTTTGGGAGAGATATGACAGAGACTTAAATACTTCTGAGGCATAAAAGGACAGGAGGAGAGCCTCTTTAACTGAAAGAAAGCTCTGCAATGAGGGGGCATAGGATGAAGGTGAAAGGAGATAGACTCAGGAGTAATTTTCAGAAATATTTCTCTATGGACAGCATGGTAGGTGCATAGAATAGTCTCCCAGATAAAAACTGTATCTGAATTTAAGAAAGCATGGTACAAACACAATTCCATGTCTACATGTTACTTGCTTATATACCAAGTTCTAAGTTCTATGCACACTGTTCAATGTATCGAGTTGTTACATTGTAAACTGCACTGATTCAAAATAGCGCGTTATATAAAACCAAATAAATAAATAAAATAAAAGGATTTCTAAAGGAAAAAGGACTTTAGAGTTTAGTAGTTCATATGAAAGGGCAGACAGGATAGGCCATATGGTCTTTTTCTACCTTCATGTTTCTATGGATTTAGCCAGTTGATATAGTGTATATGGATTTTCAGAAAGCCTTTAATAAGGTCCCTCATGAGAGACTCTTGGCAAAATTAGAAAGTCATGGGATAAGAGGTAGTATACTACTATGGATTAGGAATTGGTTAAAAGAAAACAGAGAGTAGGGCTAAATGGCCATTTTCTCAGGGAGAAAGGTAAATAGTAGAGTACCTCAGGGATCTGTGCTGGTCCCAGTACTTTTTAACATATTTATAAATGACACGGAAATGGGAATAACAAGTAAAGTGATGAAATTTGCAGATGACACAAAATTAGTCAAAGCTTTTAAAACACAAGAGGATTGCAAAAAATTGCAAGAGGACCTTGAAAAATTGGGAGACTGGGCATCCAAATGACAGATGAACTTTACCATGGACAAGTGCAAAGTTATACAATTAGAGGCCAATTCAGTTGTAGACATCCTGCTCCTGTATGGCCTATCAAAATCGGGCCGAGTAGTAGGTCACTTTTGCTTTATTTAACAAATAAAAAACCCCGACGCGTTTCGGCAATATGCCTTCATCAGGGGGTAGAGGACTGCAAACAAAAAACATATTAATCATAATACCATTTTAAACTTAAAAAATAGAAAAAATGATAAAAACATAAATTTAAAAACATAAATATGAATGACCATATATAGTATAAAAGACAAAGATAAATCTAATGTAAAACAGTCATATTATACTCACAAATCGTATTGTATCAGTATACTAGAAGAAGCACATGGAGATGTATAAACATCTGGCACAGAACCAATGATATAGTGGATAATAATTCCGCCGTTGCCGCAGGGCCAGGACCCGAGGCCGGCATTGTAACCGGGTCCCCGGGGCCCGATCCCTCGGCACGTGAGAGGGGTGGATGCTGTGGGAGTGGGGGGGGGGGGGGTGAGCTCAAGGGGCAAGGACGGGTTGTCTTCGGCAGTCTAGCATGATTGGCTGGGATGGTGGGGGGGGGGGCGGGGCAGCAGGTTGCGAGGGGGGAGCAGGCCCTCGCGCTCTCCCTCTCATGCCCTGCTAGCCCCGGAGAAAGGTGTGTGGTGCGTTCTTCTTTAATTTTCGGTTGGGCCTGCAGCGTGGTTTGGCGGTTCGAGCGGGGTCGGGGCGTTGGGGCTGCTCTCGGTGGGTTGGGGTCTGTGCGCCGGGGTCCTGGTGCCCGTGGGAGGGCTGCGGGGGTTCGCGGTGCGCTTCAAGGGAGCGTGGTCTGGGGCCGCCTGCACGTGCGGGGCCTACTCCCTGGCAGGGTGAGGGTGTGTTTTCAGCTGCCGGCCACGGAGCTGGGCGGCTGCCCGCTGTTTCCTCTGCTGCGTTTGGGCAGCATTGGCAAGGAGTAAGCTGAGGGGACGGTTGGGGCCTTGTGCTTAATTAATTCTAGCCCCCTTAGGTGGTCGGCGGATTCCTACCAGAGCATCCGGTGTGGGTCTTCGCTTGCCCTTGATTTTGGGCAGGGTTAGAGAGGGGGTTTGCGTTGGGCTTCTTCTTGGCGGGGGCGGGTCACCTGTCTTGTGCGCCATGGGTGGGGGCGCTACTCCGCGCCGGTCGGGCGGGCGAGGAGCCGCGAAACGCAGGGGGGGCGGCAGGGGCGGCCAGGGGTCGGGCCTCGCCGTCCCCTAGGGGGAAGGCGCCTGGGGGGGGGCTAGGCCAGGCGGTGAGTCGTGCGCGGCGTGGACAGAGCGTGGCAGGGGAAGGGAAAAACGGGGGCGGGGACGGGGTGCTTCCCTGCAGGCCCCACTGGTCAGGGTGCCGGAGGTGGCGGTGGGGGGTTCGGGGTTTGGTGGCCTTGGGCTGCCGTCCCCAAGGGCGGTTGGCGGAGCAGGGCTCGATGCAGGCGTGGGCTTGGACACCGCCGGCGAGGTGGCAGCGGTGGTCCCTGGTGCAAGGGGGGCACGGGCCGCTGGCCTGGCAGCACCGGAGGTTTTCAATGGATCCCCGGGGGGGCCTAGTTCCATGCTGCTGCTGCACCCGGGGTGCTACGGGCCGTGGGGCCCGTGGGCCTTAGGTATGGGACAGAATGTGGTTAGGGGACCGTGGGGGGGTGGGTGGGGCGACTGGTTGGGCGCGGGGCATGGGGGTCAGGCCATCCCGGGGCTTGTGGCGCCGCGGCTTGGGATGCTGGCGGCCTTGGCTCCTCCGCTTGGGGATGGGGTGGTGGGCCGGCCCCTACTCTCGGTGCGTCTGGGCCTTTGGCTGCTGGTCTTTCTTCTCCTCTTCCTCTGCAGATACCCCCAATGGCGATGGCTCGGGCGCCTATGGCGGACATGATTCCGGGTGCGGGACCGGCCGGTGCCCCAGAGGAGCGGACTGAGGCGGTGGCAGCGGCTCGGCTGGTGGATGCTCCCGTGGCTTCCTCCTCTCCAGCTGGTGAGTATGTTTGGGGGGCGGGTGGGGCACAGGCCCTTGGCGTGGAGATTGGCGAGGCTAGGAAGGCAAGACAGAAGCGCAAACGCGGGCGCCGTTGTCGTCATGCATCTTCATCCTCCTCGTCATCGTCCTCTTCGGTTTCTTCGAGTGATTCGGGGAAGGTGGGGGGCGGGAGCGGTGACGGTGGTGGGCCCGCGGTGGTGCGCTGTTCCGAATTATGGGAGGGTGTGCCGCGGAAGTTGCGCCATCGGATTAAGCGGCGCAAGTACATTGATATTTTCCGCTTATTGGATGGTAGAAAGCGTTCTGGTGAAAGCCGTAAAAAGCGCAAGGAAGATGAGAAATCGGGCAGGGTGCGGAGGACGTTGCGCAACACCCTGAACTGGACTCACGCTTTCTTGCGTTTAGCTAGCGTTTGGGGTCATTATTTCCCGGAGCAGGCCGGGGCTCTGTTGGCTTACGCAGATACTATTTTGGCGGCGTCCCAGGCTCATGAGGGGTGGGCGTGGTTAAATTACAATGAGGAGTTTCGGGACATGATGGAGGAGAATGGGCAGCTCTCGTGGGGGATGAAGGACATCAATCTGTGGTTGACGCAGATGTCCACTCGCTCTCGGAGTGGGGGTGCTGGGGGGGGAAGTGGTAGATTGGGGTCGTCTCCTTCGTTGGGGGGTCCGCGGTCCTTTCGGGCCTCAGCTCCCGTTCAGTCGCAGCAAAAAGGGGGCGCGGGGGGGGGGGGTGTGTGACGTCTGTTGGCGTTTCAACAAAGCGTCGTGCCCCTTTCCCGACTGTAAATTCTGGCACATTTGTTCCTTGTGCGGGAGCGGGCATGCGGCCCTCAAGTGCAGTCGTAAAGGGGTTGCGGGCGCCCCCGTCGGGGATAAGTGAGGGTGCTTGCGTTACTTTGGCCCACACGCCTGTCCGGGTTTCCGCTATGCAACCTTGGCTAGCCAGTTATGGGCGTGGGAGGCGGGGTAGGGCAGGGCGGCTGCTTTTTCTGGGGTTTTCCGAGGGCTTTCGTATTCCATGCCAGGGCTTCCCCGCTGGGAGGGCTTCGCGTAATGCTAGTTCGGTCACGGCCCACGCTGAGGTGGTGAGGCGGAAGATCGCCATGGAGTGCGCGCTGGGCAGGGTCGCGGGGCCTTTCCTCGAGCCCCCCTTTTCGCCGTTTACCATTTCACCTTTGGGGGTGGTTCCCAAGAAGGAGCCGGGTAAGTTCCGGTTGATCCACAACCTTTCCTGCCCCTCGGGTGATTCGGTGAATGATCGCATTCCTCGTGAAAGGTGTACCGTGCGCTACGCTTCCTTTGATGCGGCAGTGCTCCTCGTTCGGCAGTGCGGGGCTGGGGCGCTGCTGGCGAAGGTTGACGTTGAATCCGCTTTCCGGCTGTTACCGGTCCACCCTTCTGCCTTCCCGTCGTTGGGTTTTCGCTTCGAGTCGGCGTTTTACTTCGACAAGTGCATGCCTATGGGCTGTGCCATTTCCTGCGCCTATTTCGAAGCCTTTAGTACTTTTCTGCATTGGGTACTGGAACGGCGGACGGGCCTTAGTGGTATTGTCCATTATCTGGATGACTTTCTCTTCATGGGCCCGGGGGAGGATCACAATTGTGTTACCTTGCTCGACGCTTTCCTGCACTTGGCGGGGGAGTTCGGCATTCCGATAGCAGCGGGCAAAACCGTAGGGCCAGTCACCTGCCTCACTTTCTTGGGGATTGAGATTGATACGGTAGCCATGGTCGTCCGCCTGTCTGCCCAGAAGGTCGAGCGGCTCAAGGAGTTGGTGGTGTCCGTGGGATCTGCGACGAGGACGACTTTGCGGGTCATGCAGTCTTTAGTGGGACACCTCAATTTCGCTTGCAGGGTTCTGCCCATCTGGCGTCCATTTTCGAGGCGCTTATCATTGGCCATGGCTGGGGTGCGGCTCCCGCATCACCGGATTCGGGTGTCGGAGGGCATTAGGGAGGATCTGCGGGTGTGGGACTCATTTTTAGCCACGTTCAACGGGTGCTCGGTGTTGCAGATGCCGGAGATCTCGAATTTAGATTTACACCTATTTACCGATGCGGCTGGTAGTTCCGGCTTTGGGGCGTACTGCCAAGGGGCTTGGTGTGCGGAGCCTTGGCCGGCGGATTGGGTACAGTCTGGCTTGGTACGCAATATCGCGTTTCTGGAGCTGTTCCCTATAGTGGTCGCTTTGTGGGTCTGGCCTGATCGTCTGCGGAATCGGCGGGTGGTTTTTTTGTGTGACAATGCGGCGGTCGTTGAGGTGATCAATAGACATGCGCCTCGGTGTCCATGAGTGGCGTCTCTGATGAGGCTGTTTGTGCTGGCTTGCTTACGGTTGAATGTGGCTGCCAGGGCACGGCATGTGCCGGGCACTCAGAACTCCATTGCTGACGCTCTGTCCCGTTTCCAGTGGGAGCAGTTCCGGCGCCTGATGCCAGAGGCGGAGGAGGGGGCGTCGCCGGTTCCGGAGCATCTCTGGAGTGTTGGGACCCTGACTTAATGGCTTTGCTGGCTGCATCTGTGGCGCGTGGTACCTGGGTGGGGTATCGGCGTGGCTATGCTCAGGTGAGTGTTTTTTTTGGGTGATAGGGGCTGGTCTGGAGGGCGGGTGCCGGATGGGCTTGTAGGACAATTTGTGTTGTGGGCTAAGGGTGCGGGCTGGGCACGGTCTGCAGTCGTCTCCGCTTTAGCGGGGTTTTCCTTCTTTTGCAAAGCGGCGGGCTGGGGAAACCCCCGAGTATCTTTTCTGGTTAAGCGTTTGCTGGTGGGGTGGGCTCGGGGGCACCCCCGGCTGCGAGACTGGCGGCTCCCTGTTTCCCACGACTTATTGTTACGGATTTGCGAGTCCTTACCACGCATTGCGTCCTCGGATTTCGAGTACGTTCTGTTCCGGGCGTTGTTTACGACCGCCTTTTTTGGGGCGTTTCGGGTTTGCGAGCTTGTACCGCGGTCCGCCAGGCGGGGCGCTTTTGGCGGGTTGGCAGGCGAGCATGTGACGGTGGAGACATCTTCAGTGCGTATCTACGTCTCACGCTCCAAAACCGACCAGGCGGGGAAAGGGGGTTGGGTAATCCTCAATGCAATTTTCTCGCTTCAGTCTTGCCCGGTGCATGCTCTTCGGTATTACGCACGGCTCCGGCTGGCGGGCCGAGGTTATTTTTTCCTTCATGCGGATGGCAGGCCGGCGACGCAGTTTCAGTTCGGCAGTGCTGCGCAGGGTCTTGCGGTTCCTGGGCTACGATGCTAACAGCTACGCTTCTCATTCCTTCCGGATTGGGGTGGCCACGAGTGCGGCAGCAGCGGGCCTTCAACCCCAGGTGATCCAGCGAATTGGTCGGTGGCGTTCTGGGGCTTACGAGGGCTATATTCGCCCGTAAGTGGCTCTGCCCCGACAGGTGGGAGGGGGCACGCCATCGGATGGGTTGCCTAGGGGGGGGTTCCTAATGTTTTCTTTACTGTTGCAGAGTTGGATGCTGGTGGCAGTGCGGCTTCTCCCTCTTTTCATATGGTGTGCACCTGGGAGACTGGTGGATCGTCGGACACTCCTTCGTCTACTGGGCGAAGCGTCGGGCGGCAGTGCGGCCGTTGGGCATCCATCTCGGTCTTGAAGCTGCTGGAGTCCGGCTGCGCTGGATGGGTCACCGTGGCATGCAGTGGTGGCAACTAGTGGCCTGTGTTCAGGCGAAGATGGTTCAGCGGCAGCGCCCTGTTGGATTGTTGCTAAACTTGGGTGGCAATGATCTGGCGAGCTGGTCGTGTCGTCAGCTCATCCGAGCTGTGCAACGGGACATTGAACTGGTGTGGGAGCTCCTCCCGGGTGTGGCCATTATCTGGTTGGATATTATCCCTCATCCCGCATGCTGGTCTCAACGACGCTGGTCCCGGGGTCTCACCAAGATCAACCGGCAGATTGGGCGTTGGGTTCAGCAGTCCGGGGACGTGCAGGTGTTGCATCCATGGGTAGACGTCTGGTGCGCCGGCCTGTATCGTTTGGATGGGGTCCACCTTGCCCTGGTTGGGCAGGACCTGCTACTGAACAATTGGCAGGAAGCTCTGGAGGGTTGGTGCTGGTCGCAGCTTTCTTTGGGGGGGGGCGGCACAAGGTTAGGGTTCACCTTGTGCCGGTGGCGGGGTAGCGAGCTGGCGCTCGTCGACCCGGTGGGGCATTTGAGGCTGTTGCCGCTCTGAGTGGGAGCGGGTCAGCTCCTTGGGTGGGAGCGACGTCCCGGCTGGGGTCTCTGCCCGGTGGAAGGCAACTGGAGCCTGCCTCTGCTAATAGCATGGCGAGGCGGGCGGCGGGAAGAGTGGGGGGTGGATGATGCACCACTTTGCTAGAAATGGCTGGTGGGGCATCATCCGGAAAAGGGGGGGGGGTATGTTGTAATTTTAGTAATGTTGAGTTGGCCCATGTTGGGCCGGATTTTCACTGTTGTTAATAAAGCTGCGACCAAGCATCTGTTTACCATGAGCTGGTGTGGGGCTGGTTTATTTGGGTTCACGTGCGGGGTTGGGCTTCCGGGTACCACGGTTAATTCCGCCGTTGCCGCAGGGCCGGGTCCCGAGGCCGGCATTGTAACCGCGTCCCCGGGGCCCGATCCCTCGGCACGTGAGAGGGGTGGATGCTGTGGGAGTGGGGGGGGGGGGTGAGCTCAAGGGGCAAGGACGGGCTGTCTTCGGCAGTCTAGCATGATTGGCTGGGATGGTGGGGGGGGGCGGGATAACGTTTATTCTACCGCGTTTGGGGAAACTTCTTTCAAAGATCAGATTTCACCGACTCACTAACACTGTTAATCTGTGTTAATGTGTTCTCTAATACAGGTTTATTAGTATTTATCACAATACAGGAGATACTTCAATAATAAGCAACATAAAATACAGCCATTCAAGCCCTTGAAGAAGGCTTTCACGAAACACGGCCTGTGTCGGGCCAGTGTCGGGCCAGTGGCTGAAGTGGAATAATTTTAATAAAGGTTACATTTTATACGTTCCTTCGTTGCAATCCACGTTCCTTACTGGGTGGTCTCTTTGCATGTGGTGTCGTGCTATTTTTGTTGGACTGCATGATGCAGTGTTCCACATTAGAAATCACCATGTAGGAAAATGATCTGGGCATCATCATGGATAATATGAGGTACATTGAAATCCTCTGCTCAGTATGCAGTGGCAGCCAAGAAAGCAAATAGAATACTAGGAATCATAAAGAAAGGAATTGAGAATAAACCCAAGGATATTATAATGCCTCTGTATCCCTCCATGGTGCACCTTGAATACTGTGTGCATTTCTGGTCGCCATATCTTAAAATTAGAAAAGGTGAGAGAAAAGTGACCAAAATGGTAAAAGGAATGGATGGATATCTCTAAAAGGAAAGGCCTAAAGGTTGTGGAGCCTGATCCTCTATGGGGCATGTCCAGGCCGTCTGGATGGCCACGACCAAGATGGGGTCATCAGCACCCAATTCTGCACTGCAGGAGCAAGATGCTCCCACGGGTGCAAGATTGGGAGCAGGAGGATGGCCCAGCTGCCCCAGCATCGCTGTGGGGATATCCTTCCTGAGGCACCTCATGTCTGCTGCCCCTGGGACCCTGATTCCTCAAGCCCTGCCATCTCAGAGCACCCATGGAGGGCCTGGTCATCCGAACTGGGGGGCGGCCAGCATTTATTCCACCTCCGAGGTGGAATAGTCTGACTGTCCCCCCCTCGGTGCCCTCAGGACGTACAGGGCCATGAGTGTAATTGGCCCTGTATGTCCTGGTGCTGATCCCACCCACACTCCTCCCCCTCTCCACCACCATCCCCCACAGCACACTCAGCGGCTCTGTGCGTGCAGGGGGGACAGGAGGCAGCATACTGCAAAGGCAGATAGCAGTCCCGCTATCCGCCTTATAGAATTGGGGCCTAAGGCCCTTCAACTTGGAAAAGAGGTGGCTGAAGGGAGATATGATAGAGGTCTATAAATTAATGAATGGAATGGAACAGGTAAATGTAGATCAGTTTTTTATTGCTTCAAAAAGTAAAAAGACTAGGGGACATGCAATGAAGCTACAATGTAGCACATTTAAGACATCGTAGAAAATATTTTTTCACTGAATGCATAATCAAACTCTGGAATTCATTACCAGAGAATGTAGTAAAAGCTGTTAGTGTAGCTGGATTTAAAAGAAGTTTGAACAGGTTCCTGGAGGGAAAGTCCATAAACCATTATTAAAATGGGCTGGGGAAATCCACTGAGATAAGCAACATGGAATCTTTCTACCTTTTGGGAACCTGACATGCATTTGTGACCTGGATTGGCCACTGTTGGAAACAGGATACTGGGCTTGATTGTCCTTGGTCTGACCCAGCATGTCATTTCTTATGTCCTTTTGTTCTTATGTCACCCCCAGCAAAAGCATTGCAGTAATGTTGAAAATTGAGAAATCATCTTAATTCACACACCAATAACAAAGAGTAAGAGGAATCAGGAATAAAAACCATGCAAAATGCAAACGAACCAACCAAAAATTGCTGCAAGGAAATGAGAACAAATGCTCACAGTCTAGGCCACAAACTTCTTGAACTGGAAGCCCTGATTGTAGAACTGGATATGGATATTGTAGCCATTATGGAAACGTGGTTCAACGAATCTTATGAATGGGATATCACCATACCTGACTATAATCTGTTTAGGAGGGATAGAGAAGGCAGAAAAGGAGGAAGGGTAGCCAAAAACAATATTAAAACAGCTGAAATTCAAGGCACGTCGAGAAAAGAAAAAGCTTTGGGTCATTTTGGAAAGAGGTAAAGGCATTACCATTCACACTGTAGTAGTTTGCAGACCTCCAACTCAGATAAAATGGATAGAGACTTGATCATTGATATTGCAGGGGTGATAATGAAGACAGAAGTGATGGTAATGTATGACTTTAATCTACCAAATGGGGATTGCAAATATAGATAGAAGTAAAAAGATTGTGAATACTTACAAGAGGCTTTGTTTAGACTAATGATGATGGAACCCACCAGGGAAGGGTTGATGCTGGATCTGCAGTAGTACTCACCAATCGAGATAGTGTGTCTAATGTCTATCTGGTTGCCCACTTGAGCAGCAGTGATCACCGCAAGGTGCGGTTTGAGGTAAAAGCAAAGGAAGAGTCCAATCACAGCAAAGTCCTAGATTTCAAAAATGCTGACTTCAGCAAAATGGGAAAGTACCTGAAGGAGATGCTGGTAGAGCTGGAGGGGAAGGGAAGCAGAAAGGCAGTGGGCTACACTGAAGGAGACTATAGATAAGACAACAAAGAAGATATCTGAGGAAGATGAGAATATCAAAAGGTTGGGGGGGGGGGTGGTACAGAACAGCAAAAGGTAAAAGGAGGAGTAAATGAAGGATGGCTCAGTGAGTGGAGGAGTTGGAGAGAACTTGAAATATTGTGGAAAAGGCTAGGAGGCAGAAAGAAAGAGAGAGACAGGATAGAGATCAAGAGATTGAAGAGTTGGCTGTGGATCTCCTGGCTTTCATGGAGGTTGATAGATATTCTGCGGCTCAAGAGAGAGATTTATTGCCAAAGTTATACTTGCATGATAAGTAAAATGAATAAGACCTTTATTTACCTTAAGAAACCATCAATGGATATTACAGAGATAAACTGGATCCAGTACTGTGCAGCAAAACCTATTACTGAGACAATTCTATAAAAAAAGGACACAGGGCCAGAAGAAAATGAGAAAGATAACAACTCCTCCTTTGAAAAAACATATTGAAAAAATAAATAAAATCGCATGCCGAGATGTCTCTTATAGATGGATATCTTAAAAGATCAAAATCACCAAAGATAATGTGAAAGATCTAAAACATTAAAATGAAACATGCTACATTAACAGGTTTAATATAGTAATATAGTAGATGACGGCAGATAAAGACAGATATGGTCCACCTAGTCTGCTGCTCCATGTAGGTCAACCCCCTCTATTAAAAGATATTTAAGTTTGCTTTGATTTCATCCTCTTGCTATAAGGAGATTCACTATGTCTGTCCCATGCCATTCCGTCACTGTACTGTATTTGCTCCCACCAACTCCATCAGAAGGGCATTCCATGCATCCACCACCCTTTCCGTGAAAACGTATATAATAATATAAAGAAGACCTTAAATTCATATGTTCCAATAATAAACTGAAAGTAGTAGCAGAAGCACAAAAATTATGGAGTTATGAAGAAAACAGTAAAGATAGATATCAAAGCAAACTATTTAGAGAGAATCCAAAGTAGTTTTACATGTAACTGGGAAAGAACATCAGTGAAGTGAAAATACCACCAACTAAGACTGACACAGAAAAATTCTGGAGAAATTTATATAAAAACCTTGTAAAGAACAAACAGAAGAATGGTTACCCATCACACAAGAAAATTTGGAAACAATTGCCATTTGGAGGGAGGAGTGGCCTTGTGGTTGGGGCAAGTTACCTCAGGCCTGCAGGCCAGGAGTTCAAATCCCACTATAGAACAGCAACCTTGGGTAGCTAAGGATTGGAGCTTCTAGTTCCACAGGTGCTCCTTGGACAAGCCACTTAACCCTCCATTGCCTCAGGTACAAAAGCACAGATTATGAGCCCTTCATGAACAAGGGGAAAAATATATATACAGTACCCAAATGTACACCACTTTGACTGGTAGAAAAGCAGTATATACGCCTAGTTATTTAATAGATGAACACTGAAGCTATGGACTGGCATGAGGTAACAACACAAGAATTACCAATACTCCATACAGTTACATTGTAATTTACAATTTATTGTTACCAATACTCCATACAGTTACATTGTAATTTACTACCTGTTACCATGCCCTACTAGTATTTTGCCAGTAAGTTGCCTTTATTAGACTTTCATCACTTCACCTACAGTGTTGCTTCTAGCTCTTGCCAGTATTATTGCTGCTAGCTTTTGCTAACATTTGTGCTACTACTCCTTTTGTCAATATTACTGCTATTATTATTATTATTTTTGACTGCTTTGCCAGAACTACTGCTGATAGCTCTCCCTCAGATACATCAGCCCGCTAACATCTTGACCATCACAGCACTCATCAACCCCCAGACCGCCGAATCACCATGCTACAACTCACCTCAATCACACATGCCTATGCCCTTCCCATGTGCTACATACTACTCGCCCTGGCACTCGACTCTCAAGCCCTCACCACTCATTACAACTCCATCCCAATATTACACAGCCCCTGGAAGAGAAGCTATAACCACCATAGTCAACAGACAGCCCACCAATCAGGCCATACACCTTATCCCCACCTCATCTATATAGCCCTTTAGCAGTCCAAACCCCACCAACAAGAACACTATGCCCCTCCCCGTGACCTTAAGTGTGCCCTGATAAATGCACGCTCCATCCGACAAAAATGGCCAGCAGTTGTCGACATGTTAGATGCCCTCAACCTTGACGTCCTATGCATTACCGAGACCTGGCTGTCAGCCTCGGACACCGTCCTCCTTCACCAGTTTGTCCCACCCAACTTCTCTGTCCATTCATGTCATAGGCATGATAAAAAAGGAGGAGGAACAACCATCCTGACCAAGACAGATCTACAATTTCATCTGTTGTCCTCCAGTAGCACCCCACATCTTGACTCCATCACCATTGCCAACAAACACAGCACCATCAACCTGTTCTACCGGGCTCCTTCCCCCTCACCTGACGATCTAGCCACAATTGTTGACCTCGCCTGCAACCCCCCTAATCCTCGCACACCTAACTGGGTATTAGGTGACTTCAACCTCCCTGCTCTCCAAGACACTCACAACAAAGCCTTTCTCACTGCCCTAGAAATGCTAGGATACACCCAATTAGTTAACACACCAACTCACATCAAGGGAAACAAGCTTGACATGATTTTCGCACCGTCCACTTCTCTTAGCTCCACCTATGACCCTAAGATTACTATAAGCCCAGTACCCTGGTCTGACCATAGCTTAATCAACTTCTCAATGCCAGGATGCCCTGAGCCCAACATCCCCCAGTCCTCGGACAAATCTTATACCTCAACACATAAGTCTTTCTGTCCATTTAACAAAGATGAAATCCTGAAAAAAGCACACCTTCTCCTTAACCCACCTGAACAGAACCTCGATGATATGATTGCAGCCTGGAACTCAAACCTAGATGCCAGAATTGACCTACCCTCCACCAGAGAACCCCGCAGGAGAACAAAAGCACCATGGTACTCACCCGAGTTGAAGAAGTCTCTACAACTGCTCAGACGTCTCGAAAAGCGCTGGAGGCACTCAAGATCAACTGAGAATCATGAAGCCTACACCACTCAACTAGCTAAACATCGTGCAGCAGTCTCAACAAGCATGAAACGATACTACGCTGAAAGGCTGCACAAATCATTGAATAAGCCACACGATCTCTTCAACATTGTCAGCTCACTAGCAAAAGAATCTTCCCCCAGCCAACCTAACCATCCTGACCCCCAAGAATATGCCGAATACCTCTGAACCAAAGCCAGTCAGGCAGGGCCGGATTTACCTAAACGCCAGCTACGCCGTGGCGTAGGGCTCACAGCTGGCAAGGGCCCACAAAAATTGAAAAATTGTTAGCTTTTTAAAATTAAATTAAAAAAAAAAAAAACGCTGGCTGCTGCTGCGGCAGCATGGACTGTCCCGCGGGGCCCCCTCTGCCCGGCTGAGCCCCTCCGTGCCGGCTTTGAGAGGCGCGAAGGGAGAGTGTCTCCCTCGCGTCTCTGTTAAGCCCGCAGGGGCTGATGGGAAATTTCCCATCTGCCCCTGCAGGGCTTAACAGAGACGCGAGGGAGACACTCTCCCTTCGCGCCTCTCAAAGCCGGCACGGAGGGGCTCAGCCATCGCGGAGGGAGGGATTCAGCCGGGCAGAGGGGGCCCCGCGGGACAGTCCTTGCTGCCGTGGCAGCAGCCAGCGTTTTTTTTTTTATTAAATTGTACTTGAGCCGATGGGGGGGGGGGGCTGGGGCTGGAAATGGGCTGGGGGGGTTAAGACTGGAGGTGGGCTGACACGAAGAAACCAGAAGAAAGTGGCTGGAGCAATTGCAGCTGAAAAAAAATGCAGAAAAGGTAGAAAAATATCTCTTTAATTTGAATTTATTAATTGGAATATGTCAGCTCTGGTAAATGTGCATCATTAACGTCTGCGCTTTGTGTAGTACAAGAGCAAATTAATGTATAGTTTTATTTCTACAGTGTTGTACATTCCAAGTTTGGCTTTTGGGATTCCCAGTTTAATTATGACGTCAGGGCCAACAGCGCGCAGCTGATCCGGCGTGCTTGTTTTTATCTTTTCTGGGGGCCCACAATTTTTGTTGGCGTAGGGCCTCACTCAAGGTAAATCCGGCCCTGCAGTCAGGTCAACGTACCTTCCGGTACCGGTGCCCTAGATGACAAATCCGAGTGGCTCCCCTCCTCCACCTTAACGTCTGATTTAGCCAGCACCCAACAAATGCTCACGACATTCACAACCCCATCCACTAGAGAACTCCAAGACATAATCAACAGCATAAACACCACCACGGCACCGAATGATCCTTGCCCAGCACAATGGATAAAAACACTACGTGTTGAACTCAGCCCATTCCTTACCAATCTTATTATCACTTCCTTCCTGACCGGAACCTTCCCCAACAGCCTGAAGCAAACTTCAATCAGACCCCTGCTCAAAAACAACAGACTTGACCCTGCTAAAATGGACTCCTACAGACCAATATCAAGCATCCCGTTGCTAGCCAAAATTATGGAAAAAATAGTCCAACGACAACTAGACCACCACATTGAAAATAACTCACCCTTGGACACCTGCCAACATGGGTTCCGCGAGTCACATGGGGTTGAAACTCTCTTAACCATGTTATTCAACACCCTAACTGTAGGTATCGACAACCTCAGGCAAGCCTTCGCTCTCATTTTCCTAGACATCGCAGCTGCCTTCGACTCCGTCAGTCACGTCCTACTTCTCTCCCGCCTTGCTGAGAAGGGAGTGCACAGCACTGCGCTATCATGGTGCACATCATATCTAAATGAAAGATGGCAACATGTTCACTCCGGCCCCTCAAGATCAGATCCATTCCTGCAAGCGAAGGGTGTACCACAAGGGTCCTCACTTTCAGCACTTCTTTTTAATGTTTACATGCAACCCATCTGCGCCATCATTAGATCCTTCCACATCAACTGTCTAATATACGCTGATGACGTTCTGATGTACACAACAATATCAACTGAGCACCCAGATCTCTCTCGCCTGTCCTCATGCTTCGACATGGTTACAGACTGGCTACACACCCAGAAGCTAAAAATAAACTTCAAGAAAACGGAAGTCCTATTCGTCTGCAGAGACCAAGCATTCACTCCACCATTATCCATAAAAGTGCGTGATGCCGAACTCTTCGCCAAACCTACGATACGATACCTTGGTATCATCCTTGACCAACAACTTAATATGAAGGAGCAGATATCCAACATGGTAAAGGCAGTATACAATAAAATCCGAACACTGCGCCACATTAGACAACTGCTAGACCCGATTGACTTCAGAACAGTATTTCAAGCTCTAGTAATGCCTCATTTTGACCACATTAACTCCATACTGCACGGACTTCCGAAGAGCACCCTACATCCTTTACAGTTGGCAATGAACGCTGCAGCAAGAACTCTACATGGAGCCTCCGGAATGGAACACATTACCCCCATACTAAAACACCTACACTGGCTCCTTGTCCACTACAGGATTTCATTTAAGATTCTAACAATGACTTTCAAGGCCATCCATAATTGCACATCCACCTCCCTCTCTGACTTAGTCCAGATAACCCCCCCCAACAGGATGAGGAGGTCAGCTGCTACTAACACTCTCATCCTTCCCAAAGCACTCATTAAATGCTCCATGACTACGAGCAACCGTGCCTTTGCCTTCTACGCATCCTCCTGCTGGAATGCTCTCCCACCTGACATCCGCGCCATCAACAACCTTCTTCAATTTAGGAAAGCGTTGAAACGTCACCTATTTACCCAGCACTTCTCCATCCCAAATGACAGCTCTCAGCCACCTTCACTCATGTCCAACTCTCTCCACATGAGCCCCTTGCCCACGATACCACTACCCTCCGAACCCACCTCTATTTAATTTACAGAATGTCATTGCCGTATCAACTGTACTTACCAACGAGATAGGTGTATAAGCCTGCATACTAAATTGTAAATAGTTGTAAATAGTTGTTACCTGTTAACCTGTTATCCATGTTTATTTACCCTGTTTATTGTAAGTGCATTGAACTGCCCTCTTTGCACAAATACGTTTCCTGTAAACCGCGCTGATAATAAATAGTGCGGTATAGAAAAGCAATTAAATAAATAAATAAATAAGAAATGGGAAAAAAGAACCCCAAGCTTGAAAAGCTCTAGCCCAGATGGAGTAACCAATTTTTGGCTCAGTTAACATCCCTTCAGCAGGATCTGGCAGACTGCAAAAATCAATCAGGCAGCCATATTTAACACCACAATGGCTAATAACAGAAAAAACACCACTCCTTCCAAAGCGAGACCCAACTAACATTCCCAAAACTTATAGATGAATAACTTATCTGCCTACATTCTACAAACTGTTCACTACAATAGATGCTAACAGAATATATGACAATATAGATTCCATTAATATCATGGCAGTAGAACAGAGAGGTAACAAAAGGAGAATATATGGAACTAAAGACCAACTACTCTACTATTAAACAAGGCCCTCATGGCTAGTGCTAAGAAAAGCAGAAATCTCAATGTGGCATGGATTGACTACAAGAAAGCCTTTGACAGTGTTCCACACACTCCTGGATAATAAATTGCCTTGAAATGTGCAAAGAAAATTCTAAATTGATTGAGTACATCAAATTTACCATGAAAATGTGGCAAACCACACTCCATCTACAATATACAAGTGGACAGTTCACCATTTCTAATATCAAGATCCAGCGAGGATTGTTTCAGGGAGACTCCTTGTTACCATTATTGTTTTATATAGCACTTAATCCTTTGAGTGCGCGTCTTAGCTCTTTGGGGGGATGGGTTTAATCTCAGTCCTAAAGCTGGCAAAGCCCCAAAGGTGACATCACATTTATTGTTTGTAGATGACTTGAAGCTCTATAGTCACAGTGATCAACATCTAGTGGAACAACTCTGTCTAGGAAAAAGGCTCTCAGATGACATCAGGATGACTTTTGGTCTGGACAAATGTGCTAAGGCAACCTTCCTTGGAGGAAAATTGAGGAAACTGAAAACATCTCTCTAACTGTAAAGTAAAAGAACTT
The DNA here is from genome assembly GCA_033557465.1 of Ichthyophis bannanicus. Taxonomy (NCBI): domain Eukaryota; kingdom Metazoa; phylum Chordata; class Amphibia; order Gymnophiona; family Ichthyophiidae; genus Ichthyophis; species Ichthyophis bannanicus. The sequence goes on along the minus strand of CM066033.1, from coordinate 1,029,703,512 downwards.
GAGCAGGAAGGTGTATAGAAATATCTAGGAGTAGAGGAAGGGGGAAGAATCCAGCATAAAATATTGAGAGAAGAGATCAGCAAAGAGTATTACAGGAGATTGAAGCTAATTCTGAAAAGTGCACTAACATCAAAGAATAAGATACAAGCCATCAATCAGCTTGTAATCCCTGTACTTTCGTATAACTTTGGAATTGTAGACTGGCCTCTAAAATATCTTGAAAAACTAGATGTGTGAACAGGAAAACTCCTCCATGCCTATGAGATGGTTTACAAGAATTAGTGTATGTTGAGACCTTACACCCCTAGAGTTAAAAGAGGAATGGGCTTCATAGAAATTGATTAGACATATAGAGCAATCCAGGCCTACTTAACACATCAATGGATCTGAATGCATGGAAAGTGTTGCAATATGAAAGTAAATGAGCAGAGTCCAGCTTCATTATTAAACTGGCACAGACATTCCAACAAGAGGAAGGAATGGATGAGAATCCACCAGTATATACAGGGAAGGAAGCAACAGAATTTGCAAAACAAGAGAAAAAACTCTTTAAGATTTAGATCAGCAAATAAGGAACAACAAGTGGCGAATGCATAAATACTAAATACAGTGAAAAAGGACACATAAGTGGTTAAGGAGAGGCAAACTGAAACCTACGGATGAGAAATTGATAATTGCAGCCAAGGACAGATGGGATAGTTCACTGCAAGCATAGAGAAGACTGGTAAAACAAACATGCATATTCTGTAAGAAAAAGCTGGAAATGGTTATCGATTCATTTATTTAGAATACTTGATATACCACTCTTCAGACCAAAAGGCCATCAAGGCAGTTTATAAACTTTCAAAGCCCTGCTCCATCAGGCGAAGAGAAGCTCCTTCCACCAATGAGTTCCCCGATCGGGGTTTGAGCAGGGCAGCGGGAAAGAAGACTCCTCCTCCGCTCCAGAGCTCAGGCCCAATCGGCGGCTGAACAAGAACTTCCAAAGTCCTGCTCCATCAGGCACGCCCACGCATGGCGGGCCCGTGCCTGAGAGCCTCACCAGAGGGCCCTTTGGTGTGGCCCTTAGGCGTGGCACAGAAGCAGGGATAACTACCAAACCCAAGTCGAAGAAGCAACTGTACAGCTCTACTCCACAATGCAGCAACTCCTGCAACCAGCTCACTACCTAGACAAAAAAAAAAAGAAAAAAAAGGCACTCTCCACCAACTGGAGACAAGGTAATCATCTCCGTATCCCCCTCCCCAAATCTAGCTACCTATCTAGTCTGCTGACCTGCCACTCACAGAGAAATCTCTCAGTAAGACCGCACACCATGGCATCTCCAAACTACCTTCTTGCTGCAATCATTCTCATAAATCTTCTCCTCTGTCACACATAATTCCTACCCATATCCATATACTCAATCCTTACACCACCTCATTACCTATTGATCATCACAAATAATACCCCATACTTGCAATCTGCACAAAAACGCTCCAGTAGAAAAAAACTCACAGTCATACATCCCAGTACATCAATACATCCACACTTGCATCACAATCACTCCCTCACACACACTCCTATCAGCATCAAACTAATTAATGCAAGATCTCTAAGAAACAAAATACATACCCTTTCAGACCACCTAAATTCACACCATACTGAATTTTTATGCATAACCGAAACCTGGCTCTCCCCCACAGATCAGGTTATCCTCAATCAGCTTACTCCATCCACACATACAGCATTCAACTGCCCACGCACAAATAAACGGGGAGGAGGGGTTCTAATACTAGCATGAAGTAATATCAGATTTAAACTCTTGCAGACATCTACCACAACACACATTAATACCACTATCATAGAAAATAAGCATATTGCTATATGCCTCACCTACAGAGCTCCAAATGCCACCTCTGATGAACTCTCAGCAACCCTTGAATAAGTTTGTGCAGCCAGCATCCCCCACAAACCTCTGGTGGTCCTTGGTGATTTTAATCTAAGTCAACAACTCTCAAAGAGGCAGAATCCTTCCTTGATGCTATGGACTCACTAAAGTACACCCAACTTATTACCACGCCCACACACCGTCTTGGCTCCTCTCCGGACCTCATCTTTGTACCAAATAGACTCCTCAACTGCAGCAATGTATCAACCCAATAATAACCCCAGTGCCTTGATCCGATCACTGCATGATACAGCTGTATATACAGATCCCTTACACAATCCAACAGGCGGAACAGCCCCACCCAGGTAGACGATTCAAGAGCTACAATAAGGACCACTTCCTCCATGACGTCCTCCCAATCTTGAACCAAGACCTCAGTGACCTGGATAAACGAATCGTTAACTGGAACACAACCATCTCTGCAGCAGCAAAAGAACTAGACGCTCCATACTCCAAGCCCATAAGAAAACCCCCTAGATCAGCCCTATGGCACATAGGTGAAATAAGAAATGCAAAGAGAGCTCTATGAAAAATCGAGAAAAAACAAGTCCCAGGTAACCCTGCAGCTCTATCACATGAAGCAAAAGGAAAACAACAACCTCATCTATCAACATAAAAAGGAATACAATACCAACCTTAAACTCAAATCTGCCAATAAACCCAGAGAACTATTTGAAATAGTTAGGACTCTCACTAAAGAACCCACCCACAAAGATGAAGAAATTATACATCTACAAATATTCGCCGACTTCCTCAAGGCTACAGGCCAACTTCCTCCAAACTACAGGCCCGTGAGCCTTACTTTGGTGGCGGGAAAAATAATGGAGGCGCTCCTGAAAGAGTGAATAATGAACTTTCTCAAAACCAACAGGTTGCAAAATCTGAGGCAACATGGTTTTACCGAAGTACGATCTTTCCAAACAAATCTGATTGAGTTCTTTGACTGGGTGACCAGGGGCATGCGATGGATGTCACCTACCTGGATTTCAGCAAAGCCTTTGATACTGTCCCTCATAGGAGGCTTATCAATAAACTCAGTAGTTTGGGGATGGGTCCCAAGGTGGTAAACTGGATCAGAAATCGGTTGACTGACAGACGACAGAAGGTGATGGTAAATGGAGCTCACTCGGATGAAAGGAAGGTGATTAGCGGGGTGCCCCAGGGTTTGGTCCATGGCCCGGCACTGTTCAATGTATTTGTGAGTGATATTGCTGAAAGACTGAATGGAAAGGTCTGTCTTTTTGCAGATGACACGAAAATTTGCAACAGAGTGGACTCCCCCGAGGGAGTGATTAACATGAGGAAAGATCTACAAAAGCTGGAAGAATGGTCTAATGCTTGGCAATTAAATATTAATGCAAAGAAATGCAGTGTCATGCACCTGGGTAGCAGAAATCCAAGGGAAATGTACGAGATAGGGGGCAAGAGGTTGGTGTGCACGGATCAGGAGAAAGACCTTGGTGTGATTACTTCTGTAGATCTCAAGGTGGCAAAACAGTGCGACAAGGCGGTGGCAAAAGCAGGGAGGATGTTGGGCTGCATACAAAGAGGAATTACCAGCAGAAAGGAAAAGGTACTAATGCCACTTTATAAGTCAATGGTGAGGCCTCACTTGGAATATTGTGTTCAGTTTTGAAGACCGTATCTTGCAAAGGATGTAAAAAGAATGGAAACTGTTCAGAGGAAGGCGACCAAAATGATTTGGAGCCTGCGTCAGAAGCCTTATGAGAAGAGACTTGAAGACCTAAATATGTACTCTTTGGAGGAGAGACTTGAAGACCTAAATATGTACTCTTTGGAGGAGAGGAGGGATAGGGGAGATATGATTCAGACCTTTAAATACTTAAAGAGAAATAATGAACCTCTTCCAAAGACGGGGAAGCTGTAAAACTAGAGGGCATAACATGAAGCTGCAAGGTGGTAAATTGAAAGGAAATGTCAGGAAATACTTTTTCACTGAAAGGGTGGTGGATGCTTGGAATGCCCTCCCGATGGAAGTGGTGGGGGCAAACACAGTGACAGAATTCAAAATGGCATGGGACAGACACAGTGGATCCCTTTACAGCAACAGGATAAAATCAAAATAAACTGAATACTGGGCAGACTGGATGGACCATGCTGGTCTTTATCTACCGTCATTTACTATGTTACTATAAGTCCAAATACACCTCCCCTCCTGATGGCACTGTAAACACTACTACCAGCTCAACACAAAGCAAGCAGATCTGGGCGGAGTTCAGCATCCCATCTGCTGATCAGATAACACGGATCATCTCAGAGCTAAACACCAGCAACGCGCCATCGTATCCATGCCTAGTAACTTGAATTAAACCAGCCAAAGAAGAACTAAGCCAACTCATCCACAACATCGTACATCAATCCTTATCCCAAGGCTACATGCCATGTACCCTCAAGCTTGCTACAGTCCGGCCAATACCCAAAAGCTCAGCCTTAAGTAAAAGCGAGCCTGCAGCATACTGCCCCATCTCTAGCCTCCCCTTCCTCACAAAGATCTTAGAGAAAATTGTTCAACATCAGCTACAGGATCACATCGACTCACATGCACCATTGGACTCTCACCAACATGGATTTCGACCTTATCATAGTGTCTAAACTCTTCTCATATACCTATTTGACAACCTGATCAGAGGAATGGACAATATCAAGACAGGCTTTCTCCTAATATTCATTGATATCGCCTCAGCCTTTCACACAGTGTCTCACTGCGTCCTACTAGAGAGACTGAAAGACATTGGTCTCTACAACACCACCATTAAATGGTTCTCTTTCTACCTCAACAACTGACAAATACAAGTGAAATGTGGAGCAAGCACCTCTACCCCATTCCGGTCAGTACAGGGTGTACCATAAGGATCCTCCCTGTCTGCACTGTTATTTAACTTATACATTCAGCCCATCTGCACAATCATTAAAAGGCACAAGATCCACTAGTGACAGACTGCCTGGAAGAAATGACAAGTTGGCTAACCCAAAACAACCGAAACGTCAACTACACCAAGACTGAAGCCCTCCTGGTCACACAAAACCCAGGATTTACTCCACCACACTCAATCCAGCTCAAAAACACCACCATACCCATCAAACCAGAAGTGAAATACCTTGGAGTCACCCTGGACCCGGAATTGAACATGCATTCTCGCATAAACAAGACAACTAAGAGCACCTATCACAAACTGAGTATCATCAGAAGGCTCAAACCGCTTCTCAGCCTAGATCACTTCCACACCGTGCTATAATCACACCCATCATGGGCTACTGCAACCCCATATATCTAGGCTTACCCAAACATGCACTTCGCCCCCTACAGATGGTAAAGAATACCGCGGCCCGTATTATAACTGGTTCATCTAAATACGACCATATCAGCCCCCTACTGAACCACCTTCATTGGCTCCCCATTACCTCCCGCATCAAATATAAATCCGCTCTGAACATTTTTTTTTTTTAAAGCCTTTATTTAGATTTTCAGCAAACAACAAAAGAAATCAACCACACAACACAATGAACGAACCTTTACAACGCAGTCCCCAGCTTACAAAACCAAAAGAAAACCCCACCCAGACCCCTACAACCCCTCCCCCCTCCCTCCAACCCGGGCTCGCTGAGTGCAACTGTCAACACCAACAAAACAGAAAAGGAGAGGTGTCCACTCCTTCCTAGGCAACCTGGGAACGGGCCACGAAAAGGTCCAGTAGTGACCATCTGTGCACATTAAGAGCCGCCTGATCCGGCTGGTGGAGCCTGCCATAGGTTTTCTCCAACTTAGCATAATGACATACCAAGTTCCACCAGCCGTCCAGGCTCAGGCTACCAAAAGATTTCCATTTCCAGAGAATCATCTTAATAGCTATAGCCATCATAAAATTGAACAAAAAAGAGCGATCCCGGCATCCTGCAGGAAAGACACTTAGAGAACGTAGGAAGAGCGTACTCCACTGCAAATCTGCCGAGAAATGCAGAACCGATTGTATCCTGGTCCATACCTGGCTCCAGAAAGCCTGGACCAGGGGGCAATCGTAAAACATATGTTTATAGGTGGCAGGATGCCCTGAGCAAGACCAGCATTTGTCAGAAATACCGGAACCCCATCTGGCCATCTTAGACGGAGTTAAAAAGGCCCTGTACATAAAGAAATATAATGATTGGGTAATAGCAGCTGACCTAGAGACTCTGGTAACTGGACCCCAAAGAAGACTCCAATCAGAAGTGGTAAGCTTCCGAGAGATCTCCGCCTCCCAAACCTGGGCTAGGCCTACAGGCAGTGTAAAGGTACTGGTCCGCCAAAGGGCATATATTTTGGATGTAGCTCCTTGTTGGAGAGCGGTGGCACCCAACCAACGTAGTAGGGTACCGCCCTTGACGAGTACAGATTCCTTGATGGGGAAATGGGAAGCTACGATACAATGCCTAAGCTGGACCCATTGAAAAAAGAAGGAGTCAGGCAGAGAGAACGTCCTCTGTAGTACCGTAAAGTCTATCCAACCATTGCCATCTATCAGTTGCCCGAGAGACCAAATTCCCCGCTTTTGCCACCCCTTCCAGGCAAACCTACTTCCGCGGATCCGGAATCGGGGGTTCCACCACAACGGGGTTTGCAACGAAGGGAGATCTTCTTGGTCAATGTTCCGGGCCAGTTCTAAGAAAGCCCCCTGAGTAGACCTAATAACCTTCCCCACCGGGGCCCAGTCCGGATACCGAGCTCCTAGAAGGTATGACAGCGGGCAAGGAGCAATGATGCAGGCCTCGACTGACAACCAGGTCGGACAGCATCCCGACTCGCTCTCAGAAAGCCAAAGAGATCCCTGTTTGATTAGAAGAGCTTGATGGTACTGGCAGAAGTCAGGAAAATGCACTCCCCCCCTATCTTTTGGCATTTTTAGTTTTTGAGTAGCAATGCGAGGTTGCTTCCCATTCCATAAAAAGGAAATGAGACAACGTTCAATCTTGTTATACCATACTAGAGGGATATAAAAAGGGAGCATACCCAAAACATAGTTAATCTTTGGGGTGAGAGACATTTTGATAACCTCCAGCCGGCCCCACCAGGAAAGACATAAAGGAGACCATGTTAAAGTTTTATGTCGGAGAAAAAGGAGCAGCTCCTCCATGTTTTTCTGAATCATCACATCCGCCGACGCATTATACCAGGCCCCTAGGTACTTGACACTGCCCGCCTCCCATTTGAAGGGGAAGTCCGCCAGGTCTGATGAATTGGCAAGACAGTTAAGGGGGAATGCCACCGATTTAGACCAGTTAATCTTATACCCCGAGACGTGGGAATATCTATCAAACAGGGCTAGGATATGTGCGAGCTCCTCGGATTGCGTGAAAAGAAGCAAATCATCGGCATACGCAGATAGTTTAACCTGCAGGTGCCCGACCTGCACCCCCCCTAAGTTCCACCCGGTTACGAATAGCAATAGCCAAAGGCTCTAATGCTAGGTTAAACAGCAAAGGGGATAAGGGGCACCCCTGTCTAGTTCCCCTGTGGAGAGAGAAAGAACGCGAGAGGATGCCGTTCGCATAAATACTGGCAGAGGCGCGGGAATAGAGTGCCTCTACTTTATGTATAAAATCTTCCCCAAGACCAAACCATCGCAGAATGAAAAACATGAATGGCCATTCCAACCTGTCAAATGCTTTTTCAGCATCCAGGGAGAGAGCCACATAGGGGGTGTCCGCCGACGAGACCTGCTCTAGCAAATTGCATAAAAGACGAGCATTGTTGGATGTTGATCTTCCGGGTACGAACCCACATTGATCTGGGTGCACAAGGGCTGCAACAACATCCGCTAAGTGGTGCGCCAAGATACTAGCATAAATCTTATATTCGGCGTTCAGAAGAGAGATAGGTCTATAATTAGCCACCAAATTGGGATCCCTGCCCGGCTTCTCCAGAACCACTATAGTGGCTTCGGAGAATCTGCCAGTAGAACTATTCTCAAGAGCCAGCTCACTGTAATATTCCAGCAAATACGGAGCAAGATCCTTGCCGAAGACTTTGTAAAATTCAGCGGGGAGACCGTCAGGGCCAACCGCTTTCCCAGAAGGCATAGCCTGGATTACGGAAAGGAGTTCAGCACAAGAGAAAGGCTTTCCGAGCTCGCGAGCCTGGCACTCCTCCAGCACCGGTCGCTCAAGGCCGTCTACAAACCCAGCGAATGCTACAAGATCCGCTGGCGTTTCAGAGGCGTAAAGCGAGCTGTAGTACCTAGCGAATTCCGCTACAATGTGTTCGTCTTTAAGCAGTTGTTCACAACTACTAGATAGTAAAGAGGCTACTCTAGATTTACTCTGTTTCCCTCGTACTGTATGAGCAAGCCATCTGCCTGCCTTATTCTTCTCGACATGAAACCGAGCTGTTTGTTTCAGCATAATGTTCTCAACCTCTGAACTCAAGAGCTCATTATATTGAAACCTAAGCCTATGTAGGCGGAGGAGGATACTAGGGTTAGGCCGGGCCAGCCAGAGTCGCTCGCCAGCGCGGATTTGATCCTCTAATATGTTCAGCTTGGCCGTCCGCCATTTAGACTCCTTAATTGCAAAGCTAGTAATCACCGCCCTTATTGAGGCTTTAAAAGCCTCCCAACGAACCCAGCTAGAGGTATCCCCCGTTTTATTCCAGTAAAAGAAAGAGGAGATGGCCCTCTGCACTTCCTCCTGGAACGCAAGGTCAGCCAGCCACGTACGATTGAAAGACCAAGACTGGTCCGGGCGTTCCATATCCTCTAATTCAATCTCCACACAGATAGCACCATGGTCTGATACTGTCCTGCTCAAAATGGATGCAGCTTGGCAGCAGGGGATCAAAGGCTGGGAGAGTAGGAAAAAATCTATTCGAGAGAGAGAATTATGAACAAGGGAGAAGAAGGTAAAATCCTTTTCCCTAGGATGAAATAGTCGCCAGATATCAACTAGGCCACAAGAATCAAGTAGAGAGAGAAGCGCTGAACGCGCACGAGAAGGGCGCTCAACCCTACCAGGAGATCTGTCCAATAAGGGGTCACTTACCAAATTAAAGTCCCCACCGACAATTACCAGAGCCTCTGGGTCCTCGTGGATGTTCCCACTAAGATTGCAGAAAAAGACGGGGTCGTCAACATTAGGTGCATAAACATTGACAATAGCCAATACTTCTCTGCCCACCTTGACTAAGGATTTAGCCCATCTCCCAACGTCATCATGGCAGAAACTGACCAATTGGGAACCCAACGCAGCTTTTATTAAGGTGACGACACCGTTTTTCTTATGCACAGCAGGGGAACAACCAACAAGCATGAAATGCCTGTCCGCCAAGTTGTGCGCCTCAGAGACGGACAAGTGCGTCTCCTGAAGCAGAATGACGTCAGCGGACTGACGCTTACAGTACATTAATATTTTCTTCCTCTTAACCGGAGATCTGAGCCCCTTCACATTTAAAGATAAAATCTTCAGCCCGCTAGCCATGTAATCAACACAAAATCATCAATTACCCATTCAGCAGTGCACACATCCCCGCTATATCTTCTCTTAAAACACTCAGCGAGCCCAAAACCCCTCCCAACCCAAAATAAGAATAAATCAGTTAGGGTGAGACAGTAGAAGCGCATACAGAACATGGAGCAGCCCCTTACAATCAACATACAATCTGTTCCATTCCCGACCACCCACCAAAATAATATCTCAGGGTCCCCAGATGACAGTCAAACCCTGCGCCAATGGACTTGCAGGTTACCACTGCCACTATACGGGTCTCAGCAGGCCAAACATCAATCAGACTTCAGTTCAGCTTTGCTGCATTGATAGCTCTTCTTGGTCCTCAATAAATTTACGTAGCAGTCCAGGGTCATCAAATGTTTTGGTACAGTTATTTAATGTGACTTTGAGACGCGCTGGACTGAACAGGCCAAATCGAGCCTGGAGATTGCGAAGTCTAGGCCTGAGCTCCAGGAATTGCCTGCGTCTCTCCACCGTGCGCTTGCAAAAATCCGGATAGAAAAAGATTTTGCGGCCCTCATGCTGAAGCGGCTGACCAGCTTTGGCAGCAGCGAAAATCTGCAAGACCTGCTGATGCCTCAGCAGGCACATGATAAAGGGACGAGGTCTCGCATTGTGAGAGTTAGGGCCCGAGGAGGCCGCCGGGATCCTGTGCGCCCGCTCGATTTCTAGCGGAGGGTCAAAGGCGATTTTCAGCAGCTTAGGTAGAAAGGCTTCCATGAAACGAATGGGGTCCCCCCCTTCAGCTCCCTCGCCGAGACCGATCAGACGGATATTGTTCCGACAGGCACGATTGCCCATATCCTCCACACTCCTCTCTAGCCAGTCCACCTTGCGCGCCATGTGCTGGACGCGTTGTAGTTTGCTTTCGTGCTCCGTCACCGCTGCCTCGACCTTCTCGACGCGGGTGGAGAGCGATTGTAACTGCGAGCTCAGGTCCTTTAGATCCTCCTGTAAGGTAGAGAGTGTCTCGCCATTGGAGTCGACCCGGCTACGGATGGCCCGCACTTCCTTCAGAAGCTCCTTCTAATCTTCCTGCGGGCTTTGTTGGGGCGCCGACTTAAGCGGCGAGAGCGGGTCTGATTTAGATCTTTTTGACCCGGTTGTCGCTGGCGCGGGGGAAAACTCGAGCCGGGTTTGCTTGCTCCCCGACATCCCCGATGTACCACCACCGATTGCAACAACTGGGGAATCGTCCTTAACGGGTAGGTCGCAGGATTTGTGAAAAAAGGCCCAGGAGAAGAGGACTTACACCTCCATGCTGGCTTCGTGCTGGCTCCGCCCCCCCCCCTGCTCTGAACATTTTTAAAATCAAGCAATCCATCTCAGCAGATATACTAAAGAACCTCATTAATATGAAGAACTGTTCGAGACCTAGAAGGTGCATCACTACCGACACCATCACTACCCCCAGCGCATACGCCAAATCCAACCAATCCACATCCGGAAGAGCTTTCTCCCTGGCTGCCCTGGCGCTATGGAACACCCTCCCAGACTCTCGAAGAGCCACCTCGGACACCAAGGACTTCTGGAAGAAGCTGAAAACAACTCTCTATGTGGATCATTTTGGAGACATTACGTAGCAAGAAAAACATAGGCCCTTACACCAGCTAGTGATCCCCCCCCTCCTAACTCAGCTCCACCTCTTCACCCATTTAATTAATAATCTTTTGTACTATAGTGTAAATAGCTCATTCTGTAAATAGTTTGAACCAACCCCTTGCATTTATTTATTTAACAGTTTTTTTATACTGCTTTATCATTTCAATCAAAGTGGTTTACATTGTAACTTAAACTTGGTAAATGTACATTAAACAGGGACATTGATAACTTGGATTTTTCTGAGCAATGGAGGGTTAAGTGACTTGCTCAAGGCCACAAGGAGTGCTAGTGGGAATTGAATGCTGGTCTCTGGGTTCCAAAGCCAGTGCTCTAACCACTAGGCTACTCCTCCACTCCATGCCCCCTCTCCCACTGTTTTATGTAAAATTTGCAAGTTATGCTGTAAACCGCTTTGATTTTAAGAGAAGGCGGTATAGAAAACCTACTAAAAAAATAAAATAAATAAATAAACCATAATAATAATTCAGAGCAATAAACAAAAATAAAGCATCATAGACAGAAGCACAAGAGGACAGGAATGAATCACACAACAATCTTTAACCATATACAACTGAAAAAGGACCAGAACACAAAAGGGAGAAGGGTTGCTCATCTTGTAGGTGGCTGTGAAGTTCTGATGGCAGAAAATTTCTATGCAGAAAGACACAAAAAGGTGGTACATCTCATCTATTGGAAACTTTGTAAGCACTACAGCATTGCTGTATCAGAAAAGCACTGGAATCATGACCCCAGAGAATTATGAAGAATGTGGAAGTTATGATAACTTGGGACATTTCCATTCCAATGGATAAATGAAAGGCAATCTGACATACCGATAAAGGAGAAAAACACCAGAACGGCATTGATAATAGAGGTGTCAGCTCCAAGTGATTATTCTGTGAGAAACTGTGGAGAGGGAGAAGATATTGAAATACCAAGAAATGCAGTTAGAGACCAAGAAGATATGGTAGAAGAATATAAAAATATTTCCCATCCTACTGGGAGCCACAGAACTGATTAAGAACTTCTTGACAAATTACCCATACATGTTGCATTTCATGAACTTCAGAAGAAAGTTCTCTTTGGCTAGTGTTAGCAGTAAATTTGAGAGACTAAGATCATATTCTACGTACCCTGGCTTAGGCGTAAGGTTCATGACTTTCATGGTATGTGCAAAACTAATCCATTTGGAGAAATTCCCCCCAAAAGAATACTGGGTAAAGCTGAAAGAGGCAATGACTGAAATTAAGATGGCAAAAGCACACACAGAAGAATAAATGGCTAAATATGTAGATTGAGGCGAGAAGGAAAGCCAGAAGTGGAATTGCAAGACTCAAAGGTGCTGAGGACTGTTTTGTAGAAAGTGACATGGAAAAAGCATAAATACTAATCAAATACTTCTGCTCCATGTTCACAAAAGAAAATCCTGGAAAAAGACCACGCATGATTGATAAAGACACTGGTAGGAATGGAATAGACACTATACCATTTTTATGAACAGCTTGCAAAACTGAAGTGGACTAGGCCATGAGACTGGATGAGATACATCTCAGGATACTGAGAGAACTGAGAGTTCTGGCAGGGCTTTTAAAGGATGTGGTTAATAGATCCTTGGAAATGGGGAAGGTTCCAAAGGATTGGAGAAGGACTGATCTGGTCCCTCTTCACAGATGTGGTAAGCGAGCAGAAGTGATAAAATACAGGACAGTAAACCTTACCTTGATGGTGGGAAAACTAATGGTGATGCCGCTGAAAGAAAAGATAGTGGTGTTTCTAGAATCCATTGGGCTGCAATATTTGAGGCAACACAGTTTTATAAAAGGAAGATTGTGCCAAAAGAATCAGACGGATTTAACTGAGTGACCACAGAACTAGATCAAGAGCATGCAATGGATGTGATCTATTTAGATTTCAGTAAAGTATTTGACACTGTTCCAATTGAAGGCTTATGAATACACTGAGAGAATGGTCCCAAGGTGATGAACTAGATCAGAAATTGATTGACTGATAGATGACAGAGAATGGTGTTAAATGAAATTCCGAAAAAGGGAAGGTGAGTAGTAGAGTGCCTCAGAGATCAGTCCTGGGACAGGTACTGTTCAGTGTCTTTGCTGAAGGGTTTAAAAGGAAAGGTTTGCCTTTTTGTAGATGACACAAAGATTTGCAACAAAGTGGACACCTTGGAGGGAGCAGACAACTTCTGATATGCATCATGCCAAATGCACGTATTTTTGTGGCATTGTGAATATTTTATAGAAGGCACCACGTTCAGTGACCCTTTTATAAAATACTGTCACAGTTTTGCATAAAATGTTTAAACATCCAGGGCCAAATTTCAAAGGGATTAACATGGAGCAGGTGTAAATATTCAAGCATAAAACACATGTGCACTTTGTGACTCCACCCATGCTCCATCCAGATTTCTCTCCTGAACATACGTAGGCCCAGGTATTTAAAAGTACTCACATGCATGCCTTTGTAAGCACTTTCATATGTGGGGTAATTTTATAAGAGATCTTTTATGAGCATGTGAAAAGGCTTTATAAAATCACCTCCTAAGGGGTCAATTCTGACCCGCGAATAGCGGGGTTGGACATCTGGGTTGGATGCTATAGGGGCGAGAGGTTGGTGTGCATGGACCAGGAGAAGGACCTCAGAGTGATTGTTTCTGAGGATCTCAAGGTGGCAAAAGAATGTGACAAGGCGGTGGCAAAAGCCAGAAGGATGCTGGATTGCATACAAAGAGGAATTACCAGCAGAAAGGAAGGAGTACTAATGCCACTGTACAAGTTTCTGGTCTGGCCTCATTTGGAACACTGTTCAGTTTTGGAGACCATATCCCGCAAAGGATATAAAAAGACTGGAAATGGTTCAGAAGAAGACAACCAAAATGATTTGGAGCCTGCGTCAGAAGACTTATGAGAAGAGACTTGAAGACCAAATAGGTACTCTCTGGAGGAGAAGAGGGACAGGGGAGATATGATTCAGACCTTTAAAAGCAACTCTCGCACATTATCTCTTCCATAAACACATGCACTTCTCCAACCGATCCATGTCCTGTATCTTGGATAAAGTCCACAAAGTCAAATTTTATTCACATAATACAAAACATTGTGCATAATTCCCTCTCTCAAGGTAATTTACCAAAGCACTTAAAGCTTGCAACTGTTAGACCAATCCCGAAGAAGGCAACGTTAGACAAGAATAACCCAGCTGCCTACCGGCCTATTTCCAGCATACCCTTTTTAGCAAAAATCATTGAAAAGACAGTGCAACTTCAACTCCAAGAACACATTGATATTCATGCGCCTTTAGACGATAACCAACATGGTTTTCGCCCAAACCATGGAGTTGAAACTTTAATGATTTATCTTTTTGATTACGTTCTCCGTACCATTGATGACATTAAAAAGGGTATTATAATGATTTTTATAGACATTTCGGCTGCATTCGATTCTGTAGATCACAATAGGTTATTACATAGATTAGAGGAGATTGGTCTACATGGGGTCACATTAAAATGGTTTCAATCATATTTGACAGAGAGATTTTTACAAGTAAAGATTGGACAAAAAACTTCTCTGCCCATAAGAGTATTACAAGGTGTGCCACAAGGTTCCGCTCTTTCTTCGCTTCTCTTCAACATTTATTTGCAGCCAATTTGCAACATTCCGTTAAAAAGTGGCATAAAGTATACAATTTATGCTGACGATATTATGATTTTCACAACTATCTCCATCGAGAAACCTGATTTTTCCAGCATCACAGATTGTCTATCAAAAATGTCCACCTGGTGTAAAACCAACAATATGCAAATTAATTTTAGCAAGACAGAGGCATTATTTGTATCTCGTAACCAAAATTCTGCACATCCACCTGTCATCAAGATAGATAATTCAATTATTCCTATTAAATCAGAAGTGAAATATCTTGGAGTTACTCTAGACAAGGAATTAAATCTCAGATCACACATAAACAAGACGATTAGAAGCGCTTATTATAGAATGAAAATCATCAGAAGACTAAGGCCGCTTCTGGAAACTGTTCACTTCCGCAATGTTTGTCATGCTCTAATTACACCATTACTTGACTTCTGCAATCCAATATATCTGGGTTTAGCTAAGCAGTCACTGAAGCCTTTACAGTTAGCGCAAAACACCGCTGCTCGTATAATTTTTGGTCTATCAAGTAAAGAGCATATAACCTCTATCTTAAAGGAGCTTCATTGGTTACCAATATCATCTCGTATTAAATACAAAACAGTAATTTATATTTTCAAGATAAAGCAACAATGTTCTGCAAAAAGTCTGACGTATCTTATCCGGTCAGATATTAGCAACAGACCTAGGAGAAGTGTATCTGAAAATAGAATCAGCTCCTCAAATGACATCAGAAAAACACGCAAGGAGACCTCTGAGAGAGCTTTCTCGTTTGCTGCGACTTCCATCTGGAACTCCCTACCTAATGATCTGAGAGCAGCTCAGGACATCAAAGACTTTAGAAAACAACTGAAAACAGTTTTGTTTACGGAGCACTACGGTCATGCAATCAACTAATTAATTTTTAAGAAAGCAATTATTTATATATACATTGTACAATAGCTCACTTTATAGTATAGCTCACAATATATATATTGCACCTTTTCCCAAGACATTTAATCATATATTTACAAACTATGTATATATTATCACAGATTGTTTCACTATTACTTATTTTCTCTTTTGTTAAACCGCTTTGATTGTATGATAAGGCGGTATAAAAATCCAATTAAATAAATAAATAAAATAAATAAAATAAATAAAGAATATTAATGAACAAACAAACCTCTTCCAAAGACGGGGAAGCTGTAAAACTAGAGGGCATAAGGTGAAGCTGAAAGGGGGTAAACTGAAAGATAATATCAGGAAATACTTTTTCACTGAAAGAGTGGTGAATGCTTGGAATGCCCTCCCGATGGAAGTGGTGGTGGGGGGGGGGGGGGGGAAATACAGTGATAGAATTCAAAATGGCATGTAACAGACACAGTGGATCCCTTTATAGCAACAGGATAAAATCAAAACAAACATAACTATCTTATATCTCAACAAATAGGGGTGGTCAAATGGAACAGTGGGTACACCCCTAAACAAAGGCATGATGATATGCACCTGCTCTTGCCGCCTTACAGAGCAGACTAAATAGACCATACTGGTCTTTATCTGCTGTCATATACTAAGATACTCTGTTACTATAGATGTCATTTAGGGCCCTGTACATCTGCCGGCAGCCACTTGGACGCCTGACCTATTCCACCTCGAAGGTGGAATAAATGCCAGGCATCCCACAGATTGAGGCCTGCAGCCCCTCTGAGCCCTTCACACTGCAGCGGGAGTGCAGAGGCTGCCTGGCCCTGGCCATGGGGGCACACGGCGATGATGGGGCGGCGGGCTGAAGGGCAGCTCGAGGTCCAGCAAACCAGATCCTCTGGCTGGATGTGCGGATGCCATGGCAACAGGGACCTCATAGCACCAGCATACCAGCTGGAACATTGGGAGGCCTGTATGTTCTCTGCGGCAGAATCAGGGGCACCCTGGGCCATCTAAGTGCCGTGATTCTGCAACCGCAGGAACATATAGCTCCCACGGTTGCAGAATCAGGTACACATTGGTTCAGTCCATTTTTTGGACATCCGAACGTGCCTCTGTCTGAATCGGCCTCCATGTGTTTTTAATTAGCTACTGTATTTGTCCAGCTCTCAAAGTTTTTGTGCAGTTGGATTTGTTAAGGATCAGAATTAAGCACGAGACAAATAGAGAAGGCAACATCCTCTCATAAAATTGCAAGTAAACGATTTCTTCTACTGTGCTAGATATAAGTCTTGAGAGAAAAAGCTATAATTCATTTATTAACCCTTTGAAGGCCTACTTTAAAATTTTAATCCACATTCTGCAGCCGCGTTAATTTTTGCATATTTCAGGAAAATGGTACCCGTCTTATTCAATATGTTCTAATAGTGATTTTCCTTCTGCTATGTTCATGTATTATATACCATTTGATAGGAATATTTAGTCAGAATTTTGGATCCCGAGAGTTTTGGGCTCGGCCTGGAAAGGGTTAAAGGTTAGTGCTGAAGCTTTCTTTGGGCTTAATTCCCTAAGACCTTTCTCCTATTCAGAGTCTATGGGGTAAGAAACTCAGTGAATTGGGCCAATGTCTTGGTTAGGGACGAGATTAGGAAAGGATTTACTGAAAACCATAAATTGCCTGTAAAATTTGACTGCTTGCCTTGATTATAGAATAAGGGTTTTTATAACCCAGCAGTTTCTTGCTGCTCCTTTAGGCCTCCAGCTCGGTTGGACCTCTATCTGGGATCTGGTGCCATGAATCTTCATTCTCAGCTACTCAAGGATTTTTCCCCTATTTTATATCTTCTACCAACTTATTTTAATAAAAGTCATTGCAGCAAATGTCCCTAGTTGGGAGCTATCTACCAGGACTCTTTCCAAAACCCTGCAATCAGAAAATGACTAATTTCTCCACCAAGAGCTGTGAATATTGCCTCTGCAGTGTACATATCCCCCAGCCAATTCAGGGAGCAAAATCAATCAATGTATTCTTTTTTTTTTCCATTTTATTAAACCTACCATCATCCTAGAGACTCAAAGCAATGAATATATAGGACATAAAAAGAAGGCCTTGGCTGGGAATCAAGCCCAGCCCCTATACAATACATTTATTGAATGCAAATTTACTAATGGGTTGGAAGAAGTGCTAAACCTTAATATTTATGAAATGCTTAGAACGCTTGCAGAGCAGGGGAAGATTGTTTTGGAATGGATTTGAAAGGCTTACTCAAATTTGGAAACAATATTTCATGCTTGAGACTAGTCTTACAAAATTCTCCTTCTTGGGGCAATTATGTTGACTTCCTGCCTGCCTGTCCTTTCTGGTGGGAAATGCTATTTTTCTATTTCTAGCTTCCCCTGAGGACTGATTCTGATGCTTGTGCTATTTATACTGTTGTCCTTAGACCCGCACAGTTTAAAATGGTATCTGAATTGTGCTGTGGCATCATTAATTTAGCTCTGGACAATAAATTCATTTGGCTGTAGTGCAGGATAATTTAGTGCTAGCACTATCGAGACTATTGTGGGTTAGAGAAATGAGTCACTGAAACTTGCAATTTGGGAATTTGTCTGAAATGTAGATGATACATTCTTATTGGACTTACTACATTTGTGACTATCTTTCCAGTTATTTTCATTTCCTAGATCTAAAAGCTTGCCACAAACAAAAAGGCATATTTTGTATAGGACGTCTAGATTACAGAAGGAACATCCAAGTCAGGGTCATCAAAGTTTCCCAGATATTTCACAAAAGGCTCACGGAACATGGAGCCCTTTGTAAAATGCTTGTAAGGATGTGCAGGAGTTAACATGTGGACTGCGATTCTATAACAGCTACGACCAGCTGGCAGAAACATCTAACCCGGAAATAGGCATGTAATAAACCGGATTCTGAAACTGCGGGCATAGATGGTTCCAGAATCAGGGAGCGGCCTACGTCCCCATGCCCATCGTATTCTGAAAGATAGACATCTCAGATGCTTCCCGTCTCCATGTGGCCACGTCCCCACTGGCACAACGTACATCTCCTAAGCTGATGCTCACACTGACAGTGGTGTACTCATGCAAATAACACATTAATATGGATGAAACAGATATGATCATACAAACCAGACTATCACATGCCTGTAACACTACAAGATTAAGTACTTGCACCAAAGCTATTGTATAAGCAAATGGAATGTGAGATATTTGTCCAGACAGTCCCTGCAGGAAAACAAACTGCATTTGAAGAACACCTTAGTAATTGCATTCACTAATAACATGGTGCAGTCAGATATATATCAGTGCTATTTGCACTGCAGCACGCCCCCACTCTGAGGTCCCCTACCATTGACATGGGCATTCAAACCATGCTCTGCACCTATAAACAACTGTTAGTAGGACATAATAGTGTGGAAGCAAATTCTAATGCGTGCGTCCAGGCCCCTGTGTGCCCGATCGGAATCGGGATGCACAGAGGTAGACTCGATTCTGATCCTACAGGGCTTATTCGTGTCCCACGGGATCAGATTCGGGTCTGGGGTCTATACGTGCAGGCTGGGACTCGATTCTGATTGATCTGCACATACAGACCCTTGCTTGGCTAACTTAAGTCAGGCTCCTGAATGGAGCCATGGTGCCATGGCATCGTGGCTTCATTCAGGAGCCATGATCCCCAGCAGCCGACCACATTTTCCTTTCCCTGCAGCCCAACCCTCGATCTGCCTTCAATGGCCAGGGTCGGGATACGAGGAACCCCCTGCACCCACCTCACTTCAATGGCACTGCCCTGGCCTGCCATACCCTGATGTCCATGGGGACTTATTCTACCTCCAAGGTGGAATAAGTCCCCCATCCAGTCTGCTGACCCTGGACGTACAGGGTTAACTTCAGAATTGGCCCTATTCGTACAGAGTCGTGGACCGCACACTGCCCGTCCTCACTCTGCCTCCGCAACGCCCCCTCCCACCCCCATCTAAGCCTCCCTGTATAAACTCCTTGTTCCTACGTAGAGGCTTTTGAAAGGGATGGAAGGGGCAAATAGTGGGGATGCTCGGGACAGAATAGACCTCATGGCGTCTCAGGATAACACGATTCTGCTCCATACTACCTCACATACCATCCCTACATCTACATTCCCATCTTTCTGAACTTATTATTGAATTATTTGGTAAGCCTAGAATAGCCCCTTGATCACAAACAGCAAATGTCAGCATAGCCAGAATAAAGACTATTGCAGTCTTTATATTTCTGTAGGGGTGCTTTTTTTATTGTTAATTCACCTTACAAATGTCCCTCACCTGTGCATTCTATTCTTTACCACTGCATCTTATGCCCTCCCAGACAGCAAACACACTAGTTCAATACAGACTTGTCATAGCCCAGCGATGGCGAACCTATGGCACGCGTGCCAGCTGTGGCACGCGAAGGCCTTGCAGCTGGCACGCGGGAAGGTCCGCTAGGACAGGTGTCTGCCTCCCTTCGTCTGCAGCCGCGGCTCCCTGCCTGTTAGGGAACCGCGGCTGTGCTTGTAAAATCGTTGCGGAGCCCTTCCTGTCTTGACGGGCTCCGTGCAGCATTGTCCCGCCTCTAAAGGAAGTTGTAAGTTGTAAGTACAACTTCCTTTAGAGGCGGGACAATGCTGCACGGAGCCCGTCAAGACAGGAAGGGCTCCGCAACGATTTTACAAGCACAGCCGCGGTTCCCTAACAGGCAGGGAGCCGCGGCTGCAGACGAAGGGAGGAAGACATGGGGAGAGGGGGGCTACCATCGACATGGGGAGAGGGGGGGCTACCATCGACATGGGGAGAGGGGGGCGCTACCATCGACATGGGGAGAGGGGGGGGCTACCATCGACATGGGGAGAGGGGGGGGCTACCATCGACATGGGGGGGGAGGGGGGCTTACATGGAGGGAGGGAGCTGATATGAATGGATGGAAGGAGGGGGCTTACTTGGAGGGAGGGAGCTGATATGGATGGATGGAAGGAGGGGGGCTTACATGGAGGGAGGGAGCTGATATGGATGGATGGAAGGAGGGGGGCTTACATGGAAGGAGGGAGCTGATATGGATGGATGGAGGGAGGGAGCTGATATGGATGGATGGAAGGAGGGGGGCTTACATGGAAGGAGGGATAGGTGGAGGGAGGGGGCTGACATGGACAGAGGGGGGACTGACATGGAGGGAGGCTGACATGGACAGTGGGGCTGACAGGGAGGGAGGGAGGGAGCTGACATGGACAGATGGAAGGACGGGGGCTGACATGGAGGGAGGGGGGCTGGCATGCACAAAGGGGAGAGACAGGGACATACTGGACAGACGGGATAAATGCTGGAGAGAGGCGAGAGACATTGCGGCTTAGGATTATAATGGGCTGATGGGGGAGCTAGCACTGGTAATGGGCAGATGGGAGGGGACTAGGACTGGTAATGGGTTGAAGGCTAGGACTGGGAATGGACTGATCAAGGGGGGGGGTTGGGACTGGTAATGGGCTGATAGGGGGGTATGACTGATAATGGACTGATGGGGGGCTAGCATTGGAAATGAGCTGATCGGTGAGGTTAGGACTGGAAATGGGCTGATGGGGGATAGGACTGGTGATGGGGGGGGGTAGGACTGGGGGTATCGGGCTGATTAGGGCAGGCAAGCACTGGTAATGGGGTTGAGGGGGGATTAGCACTGGAAGTGAGCATATTGGGGGGCTTTGACTGAGAAAGGGCTGATTGGTGGGAGGGGAGGATAGAGCTGCTGGCCCTGGAAGAAAACTGGGGGCTAAGGCTACAAATGGGCTGATGCGAGGGGATGGGAGAATGGAACTGGAAGGGAGTGGATCTGAGAGGGGCTGCCATGGTATTTGTACTAGAAGGGACTGGTCAGTGGGGAAGGAGGGGGACTGGAAGGGAATGGACACCAGTGGCAATCATGGGAATGCAAGTTGACATTGGAAGGTACTGGGAGTGAGGACTGGAAAGGGGCTGATACTGGGGAGGGTTACTGGGACTGGAAATAGGCTGATGGAAAGAAGTGAAGAAAACGAAAGAAGAGATAAGAAATGGCAGATGGACCATAGACCACAGAAACAGAGCTAAGAGAAGACAGGAAAGCAGAAGCCTCAGATCGGGACCAGCATGATCAGAGAATAAATTGGTCAGACAACAAAGGTAGAAAAAATAATTTTATTTCATATTAGTGATTTGACTACAAAATCATCATAATTTTGAAATCAAATATTGTTACTTGTTGTGATTAATTAACCGTATTTTCCGGCGTATTTTTTTTGGTGTGCGCTGGAAGAGGGGTAGTCTTATACGGCGAGTATAGGCCAAACACCTATATTTTAACAGGAAAAGTAGGGGGTCGTCTTATACGCCCAGTCGTCTTATACGCCGGAAAATACGGTAAGTAAATTTAACGTTTTCTATGAAAAGTAGTTCTGAGGGGGGTCAAAAAAATATTAAAAGAAAAGTGACAATAATATAATAATATATTTATAATGTGGATTACATTTGGGCCCTCATATTTACCTCAGGCTATGATTGTGATTGTGATTATGATGGTACACTGTAAGAAACAATATATGCAGTGTTAGATTTGTTTTAAATGTCGCAATGGTTTTGCGGCTCCCAGTTTTTTTTTTCCCTTCGGAAACGGGTCCAAGTGGCTCTTTATGTCTTAAAGGTTGCAGACCCCTGTGCTAGGAGAAAGGCCCCAGCCCGGCCCCGCGCTTCCCCTTCCGGTCGGAGCTTCTGCGCGCCTCTCGCCGAGAAGCTGCACGCTAGGGCTCGTGCGCCGTCCTCTCGCGAGATTATAGGACCCGC
Source organism: Ichthyophis bannanicus (assembly GCA_033557465.1). Lineage (NCBI taxonomy): Eukaryota > Metazoa > Chordata > Amphibia > Gymnophiona > Ichthyophiidae > Ichthyophis > Ichthyophis bannanicus. The sequence continues at coordinate 1,029,681,079 of CM066033.1, read as the reverse complement.
GCGGGAGCTGGGTTCCAAAGAAGAGCAAAACCTACCACTTTCATGATGAATGGGAAATGGACTACTTCTTCATCATGGTGAAAGACAAGTGTTGTGTAATTTGTAACGCCCCAGTATCCTTGCCCAAAATGGGTGATCTGGAACATCATTATAAGGCTCTAAAATATTGTTGTTAAGGTTTAATTGACGTGCTGGCACTTTGAGGAAATTCTTTGGTTTTGTGCGGCAGTTTGGGCACTCGGGCTCAAAAAGGTTAGCCATCACTGTCATAGCCATTCATCTATATGGTCCGTGTTGAGGATCAGAGCAGAAAATCTTCTAATGCTGGTATAATGTAAGCATCCATGGGAAACACTCAGAATGTACACGGGCCATTCCTGAATATGCTTTCCACATCTCCACGGCTTGCCATGCCCACATTCTTCCCCCCATCCACATTCTGAGAACCCCTTTGCACAGTGTACATGTAGGACTGCGTGGTTTAGGAATATGGGTCTAGACGTTTCTGCGAGGAAAACATCTATCCCGCATGCCCAGGTAGCCTATTTGTATTTCGCAATAACTCCCATAGAGGGTAATTCTTTAATCTCGTGCACAGGCAAATCATGTATTTGTGGCCATTGTATAAAGTGCACACAGGCTTTGCTTTATAGAATCAGGGTGTATGGACATGCCGGAGTCTAGCTATATCAGTTATGCCTGCTTTTAGAGCAGGTGCAACTGCCTGTGCTTAGATCTGCACAGTGAGGCATATAAGTCATAGTATTCTATAACTTATGTGCATAGATTTAGGCCACACCTATTCTCTACTCAGACTCCACCCCCATAAACACCAGAACTGAACATAGATGCGATGGGACTTATGTGCATTCTTGCAAAATAGGATTGCCCTAAGAATGCACGTAAGTGCCTATTCACATGCAGTCCTTTCAAATAAGGAGTTACGCATGTTTCAAGCGCATAAATCTCTGCACACCTTGTATAGAATCATCCAGGTACTGAGCAGCTTTTCCAGTGGGAACAGCCATTTTGCAACATATCCAAGAAAAGAGTGGATGTGCAACTGCCACATAAAAGCACTAGATTTTGCAAATTACACATACAAGAGGAGCTAAACCTACAATTTCAGTATCGTGTAGATGTCGATGGAGAAATGTTTTGAACTATTTGTGTAATCACCTTATAAAATGGGAAGCACACATATTTGAGATGGTAATTTTATAAACCATTTTTACAAGTTTTTAAAAAGTATGCTCTTGGGGCGGAGCCTGATGTCCAGCGGGTAGGACGCTTTGCGTTGAAGCTCCCGAGAGGCCTACTTAGAATCCTGACTTAATACCTATACAAATTTACTATTTCGCTCCGAGCTGACCGGGGCACCTCGGGGGGGATGGCGGCCCATAAACCAGCGCGCTTGGACTTCGGGTCTCCTTCTTCTTCTCACGGAAACGCTCCAAAACAGAGGTGTCCTCCCCACAGAAGATGGTCCCATTTCGTGAAAACCCCGAAATGCACCTGGAGATTTTGGAGGAAATACGCGGCGTGAAGGAATTGGTGCAGTTCAATGGAGAAGCGCTTCGAGCCATGCGAGAAAGACTTTGGAGTGCTCCAGGACCGACTTGAAAGTCTTTCATTACGGCAGGACAACATGGCGGGGGTCCTCGACTCGCACGAGGTGCGCTTGGGCAAACTCGACAAGGCTGAGCGCCAGATACAGAATCTTCAAAGGAGTTAGAAGATAGCAATAATCGAGCCCGTCGCAACAATGTGAGGCTCCTCGGAATGCCGGAGGGGGTGGAAGCAGGAGATATAAGAGAATTCTTGCTCAAAACTCTTCCCTCCTTGCTGAAGATCACTTTTCACAGAGAACTGGAAATCGATCGCGCACACCGTGTTCCTGCTCACATGGCGCTCACCGCAGACCCCCCGGCCTATTATCTTTAGCTTGCTACGATATCACAAGTGGAACAAATTTTACATGCTGCCCGAGCGAATCATCATTTGGAATTTGAAGGTCGTAAGGTCTCCTTCTTTCCTGATTTGGCAAAGCCTAACCGTTGACCGTCGGAAGAAAACTCCTTGCTTTCGCCTCGACTTCAACAGCTACAGGCTCGCTTTGGCCTGTTGTATCCAGCGAAGCTCCGAGTGACTCTCCACAACCAAACCAGGACGTTCGAAGATCCTGATCTACTATCAACATTTTTAGACTCCAAAGAAGCAGAGCAGATGCGCTAATCCCAAATCTTGGACTCTTATCTGCCGGCTCTATCCGCCATTTTGAAGGGCCCGATGCGGCGGTCATAGCCAAGCACAGAAATAGCCTGGACTTTCTTTCTTCTCTATATGACTTTGTTTTTTTTGGTCTCCTATCCTTCATGATGTGTGCCTCGGTCGGATTCGGAGCACGCACAGTCCTACAGGTTATGTGTTTTTTCAATTTAGGCCTTCTCTGGGGTTTCTCCCCGCAGACACATGGTCGCCAGTAATTTTGGGGTTTTGCTTCTCCTCTACCGTACTTTTCTTTGTTAATGTGGGGCGCTTCATTGTATTATATTAGCTTATTTTTCCTATGTCATGTGTACAGCCAGATACAGTCAGTTTGAGGGATATAGTGAAATTATGTGTGCTATCATGCTCAGAATTTTTAACTTTTCTGAATGGCCTTATGTAAAATCTTATCATTCACCGTCAAAGGCATTAATGGTCCACTCAAAGGAAAGAAAATCCTTAGCTATCTTAGCCATGTGCATGTTGATTTAGTGTTTCTTCAGGAAACGCATTTAAACTCTGCTGAAACACTGAAACTCAATGCTAAGCCTCACAGGGTAGCTGCCTATTCTCCCACGTTTCCAATGGTACGGGATAACCATTCTGGTTAAGAAGTCTTTGCATGCTACTGTACCTGATATTAGCGCTGACAAGGAGGGTAGATGGGCCCGTGTACACCTTGAGGTTGGAGATAGTGAATTCACGTGTATTTGCATTATGCCCCGAATGTGGATAACCCTGCTTACTATGCAAGTATTGCGCAGTTGGCCTTGGCCTCTGCCAATGCTCCATTAATACTTGGTGGCGATTTTACTCAAGTGTTCCCTCAATCTTTTCTTCTCAAACAAGGTGCTCGTTGGTTGGAAGATCCAGTACCGAGTAGACCTGTGTGGCTAGATATAGAAGCGGGCCTTTGCAAACTGATTCCTCTTACCTTTTCCCTGGTATAACTCTCCCATCAGACTCCTACTATCTACCAATGCTTTTAGACACTTTAGGTGCCTTTAATACTCTTATGCAATCTTTAGACTCCCGACTCTGGTCAGTGCAACTTCAGCATCGCCTTCGGAGCACTAGAGTACTCCCGCCATCGGCATTCCCTACATAAGGTTGATTGGAGACTTTCCGATCTCTCGGTAGTTCACCGGGTGTAGCATCCAATTTTACTAAACCTTATGTAATGCTATAACTAGAGATACCCCTATAGCGCAGAAAGTATGGGAGAGAGAATTGCATGTGACTTTGACCTCGGAGCAATGGAGCCTTATCTGGAGTAGAGGGACACGGGTTCCCGATCCGCCTCACTCACTCAGGCCCTCTTCTTTCTAGCCCACCGGTGTTTTTACACTTCTCACAGATTAGACAAATGGAACACTACTCAGGGCAATGGTTGCTGGACACGTCCTGCGGCCATTGTTCATTGCCTCATGTTATGCATGAATATCCCGCACTACAGTATTACTGGCGTCGGGTCTGGGGTCGTATTTAGTCTATCTCGCACTCTCAGGAGCCCCTTTCTTGGAGGATAGTGGGACTTCGCCCAATTGCGGGGATCCCCTCTCTCCCAAAAATGGCTTATCTCCTTTCGAACTTTATGCTTGGCATTGCTATTTCCCTAATTAAGTAATACTGGAAAATTAGCTCCCATCTGAGCCCCAATGAATGGTGGAATCATGCCTGTCTTTACAGTAAATATGAACAAATACCTCGTCTGTTCGCTTCCTCCGTTCAGACTCCTTCTCATTGGTCTCAATGGAAGCTGCTCAATGACTATGTACATTTCGCTAACTGCTCTCATCTGACTGTCTAACTTTGTATATATCTCTGTCCCATGATCATGCTGTATTGTAGATACTCTTTTGATCGTTTGATGTATAATCACTGTTAATTGGAAGCGCTCACATGCTGATATAATCGGGTAGAGAAGAAGCATCGGGGTGGGGGGTAATGGGTTTACTTTTCCTTATTGTATACCTGTTTTGTCTCTTTTGGTGTGTTGTTTCTTTTGTTTGTTGCAAAATGAAAATAAAAGTTAAAAAAAAAAAAAAAAAGTATGCTCTTAAATGGGCTCTAATAAAATTAGGCCACACCTAAAAGTCCATGCAGTAGAGGTCGATGCATACTTGTACAGTAGGTGTGCACGGGAGTGGAATTTGGGCAGAGTGGTGATGTCTACATGTATGTGCTAACATTTACAGCTTCTCTCGAGCAGGCATAATGTCCACGCCTTCTGTGTAAGCATGATTTTTGCAGGATTTGTACTTACTTCATAATGACACTGGGCCCAATTTTTGAAGCCCTAGGCTTGTGCTACACGTGTAAAAGACGGCCTTACCTGTGTAAAACCGCCATAACCGTGTAAACTAGATATTCAACAAGACAGCTTGAATCGGAGAGGTTCAGCTACCTGCACAGTGCCAAGCGCTGAGGTTTGGGGGCAGAACAGGGGCATGTCATCCTCAAACTTATATAAAGTGGATTTCTGAAAGCCGTGTGCACCGACATTGGACGTCAATAACTGCGTAAGCCTAAGCGACATTTCCCGGTGCATATGACTGCTAATGGTGTGCAGCAAACCCATGTAGTGGCATTACAGTACAGCAAGGAGAGTGTGTGCAGGCCTCTACCCAAACTGTACAGAGGTAAAGCACTGCTGGAACAGCTGTGAAGCCATGTAGGCCATGCACATGGTGTTCTAGAGGTGGAGACGTGCCCGCCCTGCCCGGACACAGTGGAGAATGCAGTAGGCAGTGTCTAGCTGTCAGCAGGCATAGACCAGCACCCGAGATGCAGGTACCATGCCCCACGTAAACACAGGCCCAGGGTGAGCTACCTGCAATTGATGGAGGAGGAGGTTTACCAGAGATACAGACTAGATGGAGCAACAATAACGGAGTTTTGCAGCATACTCAGTGTAGACCTGGAGACCTCCACAACCAGAAGCCAGGCCCTGCCAGTGGCTATGATGGTGACCACTACCCTGGGATATCTGGCAACTGGAAACTTCCAGTATGTGATAGGGGTGACTATTGAAATCGCGCAATCCACTGCCAGCCACTGCATAAGTGCCTTCACCAGGGCACTGCTGTGGAGGATGTGCCACCTCATAGCCTTCCCCTGGACATTGCTGATGCAGCAGGAGACCATGCAGGCATTCTCCAATGTTGCTGGATTCCCATCGGTGCTTGGATGTATAGACTGCACTCACATTGCTCTGCGGGCACCATGACTGGAGCAGATTGCATACTGAAACAGGCATAGTTACACATCAATGAACATGCAGGTCGTTGTGGATGCCAACATGACTATTACTGATGTGTGTGCCCACTACCCGGGGTCCTGCCACGATGCATTTGTCCTTGCCAAGTCCAGCCTGGGACAGGCAGCAGCCAAGGGTCAGCTCGGAGATGCGTGGCTGATAGGTGACTGCACACATATATGAGCCCCATGACAAGCCCAGAACAAATGGTTGCTGTAATATAATGTTATGTGTAATGCAAACAGGTGGGGATATATGTGTTATGTATGTATTGCAACACATGATGACCATGGCGTGCACATGAGCTGCTGCTGTTCCACAGATCCATGTGCACAGCAGGCCATGTCACACATTGTGGAGACAACCAGGGGAAGCCCATGGCCAAGAGCAGACAACACGCACCAACATGTGGCATGTGGAGGAGTGTGGGCTGGCGCCATGTAGTGCAGCCACATGGCAGCAGCCTGTGTAGGGCACAACCATGTCTGCCCCCAACCCAGCCAGCAGACACCCCAACCACATCTCTGTGCCATGCCCCTGCCCCCCATTCCAACAGGCTAGCCCATGCCATTGACCCTCATTGCCCAGCCCCAAATGTCTGACTGCCGCACAAGCCAAATGTCTGACTGCCGCACAAGTCCTCTCACTGCCACAGTGTCCCTGAATGTCACATATTGCACTCCGCCCTGCTAGTAGCTGGTGTGTTGTATGCTGCCATAACAGCCCACAGACCTTAAGTAACACATGTCTCATGCTCATGTGCACATCTCACATTGCCCCCACAGGTGACCATGGATATCCCCTGAGGACCTGACTGCTGACCCCAGTGTGTCATGTCAGGAGCCAGCAGGAGAAGCAGTACAATGCCGCCCATCAGCATACCCGGGCAGTTGTGGAGCGAGCAATAGGAGTGCTGAAGGGCTGCTTCCAGTGCCTCGATAGGAGTGGTGGGGAACACCTCTACAGCCCGAAATGTGTATGCCAAGTCTGCACTATCCCCAACCCACACATTACCCAAGGACCAACAAACAGACAGGCAGGCCCTGGATGGACGGAACCATGGTGAGGACACATACATGGCCATCACGGTGCCACCCAGGCCATGGGGTAACTCCTACTCACCCTACTGTGTGACCTCCTCCATGAACTTCAGCACATATTCCTGCAGAGGGGTGATTTTGTACTGCCATGCAGGTGGCAGTCCGCTGTTGCTGGCCCTTTCCTCCTTCATAGCCTGCCTTACCGTCTTCCACTTCTTGATATCCTCCACGTCCCTGTTGTGGTGGTAGATGACATTGATCCTCCTGATGATGTCATGCCATTCTGACAGCTGTGAGCTGGCATCCTTTACTGCAAAGAGGGCAGTGTGTCACTGCATTATGAGCCCCAGGGCCATCGAGGTCTCAGAAGGTGTAAAGTTTGCATTCTGGGTTCGCTTTGGCTCTTTCAGCACTGTGTCTGCCATTGTGTAGCTCAGGCGCTATGGCAGTGTCATGCTACCTGCATAGGCCCTGTCACACGTGTAGATATGTTGTACAGCCATGCCACGCACCGTCCAAAGGCATATCTGGTACCCACGTAGATTCTTGAGCACCAACACTATGGAAATCTGCGTGACAATTGTCTGCCATAGGATGCCATGGCTGCACACCATGATGTGATGGCAACAAATGCATGCATGGATGCCCAGATGGTAATATCTGGGTAGGACAGATAGCACAGTATGCGGGCATGCCTGTTGTGGCATGAGGTCAGGTGCACGGCAGAGCTCTGACCATGTGTCACCATTGGGCAGGGAGTGTTCTGTGTGTGTAGCGCCATTGTGCCACACCCCTGCTGCCTGGCAATGACACACACACCTTGCACCAGTAACGTGGTAGCGCCCATTCTGCATGGGTATGACACAGAGGAACTACCCACACTGGGCATTAGCTGCAGCCGCTCTGCGTGGGTATGGCACAGAGCCACTACCCACACTAGGTGATAACTGCAACCGCTCTGCATGGGTATTTATTTTTATTTATTTATTTATTTACATTCTCTTATATACCGTGCTATTTTGCATCAGTGCAGTTTACATTGAACAAACTGAAATTACATTGAACAGGGCATTATAACTTGGAGATAACTATTTTACAGGGAACATGGGCTATGGAGGGTTAAGTGGCTTGCCCAAGACCACAAGGAGCACCTGTGGGACTAGAAACCCCAGTCCTTCCGGCCCAAGGTTGCTGTCCTCTAGTGGGATTTGAACCCCCGACCTTCTGGCCTGAAGTACCTTGCCCCAACCACTAGACCACTCCTCCACTTCTGTATGTTACAGAAGTGCTACCTGCAGCCGTTTTGTGCGGGTATGGCAGAGGTGCTACCCATGCAGAGCTGAGACTGCCGCCATAATGCATGTGTGATGCCTCTGTGCCATACCCATGCACACATCTCATGCCCATAACCCCTGATACCCACCCCTGGTCCCCTACTCCATCCACGCAGACACGCAGCCCTGCCCCACAAAACTGACAACATCTTGTGATTCCAAGCCAGGAACAGTTTATTGGGAAACCTGTAACAGGTACAACAATGGGATACAGAGGGAGCAAGACCCTCGCAACAGCAAGCAGAGAAACAACTAGTGAGAGGCAAAAGGAGGTCACAGGTGCTTTTATTAGTGAAAGACCCCTACGTGTTTTGGCACAAGCCTTCTTCGGGGGGTACACATGAATGGCACCCTGTGAGGCGATAGTCTTAAAAATTACACCAGTCACATCAAGGCTCAAAGGCCTATAGTTGTGTAATCAGATCTTTAAAGGAGCACTTGTAGTACCTGAGACAGCAAAAGCAAGCAATGGCAGTACAAAACAACAGACGTTCACACAGCAAGTGGGACATTGTGCACCCATGTCCATGGCCACACAGTCTGCCCCTTTACGGCTCATAGCAGAGCAATCCCTGGCATAGGGATGCCCTATGGTACAGGGGGCCCTGCCTGTACACTGTCTCTGCAGCAGTGAGGGCATTCAAGTGTGTGCTGATTGTCCATGCTGCTGCTTGCACGTCCTCCTTGAGGAGCCCCACTTCTACCACCAGGGCAGCCAGAGCCCAGTCACCATTTGGCTGAGTGGGTAGTGGCACAGAAGGGCCTGCTGTGGCATGGCCATGCTGTGCCCATGGGTGCTGGGTCCACGGGTGTGTGGGTGCTGTGCCCATGGGTGTGGGGGTCCACGGCTGGGGCCTACATCCCCTCTGCTACCTCCTCTGGACTCACCTTTGCCCCTGACACAGGGGACAGCCACTGCACCTCTTCCTCCTCAGACTCCCCACCCTGCCTCTGACCCTCTGATCCCTCTTCTTCAGACTCCCTGCCCTGCCCCTGACCCTCTCATCCCTCCTCCTCCTCCTCAGGTTCCCCACCCTGCCCCTGCCCCTCTAATTTCTCCTCCTCCTCAGACTCCCTGCCCTGCCCCTGCCCCTCTCATCCCTCCTCCTCCTCCTCCTCCTCATCCTGCTGCTGCACATTGGCCCCCTCATTGCCCTCTAACTCTGGGGTGCTGTCCTCCATCTCAGTGCTGCTGGACTCCTCCTCCCTCCTGTCACTGCTAGAAGTACTGCTGGGATCCGTACCACAGGACAGCTGCACTTGCACCGGACTGCTGCTCCAGCTTGGTACCCGTGGTATGCCAGCACTGTCTGGGGCCTCCCTGGTACCGGCTGTGGGGGAAGAAGTAGAGGGGTTAAAGGTCCGCACAGACATGGCCCTGGGGTGGGACTGGCACATCTCTGTGGGGTCTGCACATGCATTGAACAACCCACCTTCAGGCCACAGGGGTGTGCCATCCCAAAGTGCACACTGCACACCCTCCCCTTTGCCCATTCCCAGCCAGCTCTGTTCCCCCTCACATGTCAAGCTGTGGCCTGATGCCCCCCGGGCGATGGACACCATAGGGGGTAGTGTGGGCAGGCACACAATGTGCATCTGGGCCCACTGCTGGTGGTGTGTGCCCCTGTACTGCCCTTCCATGCCATGCCCTGGCCATGTGTGTGTGCACCTGCATGTATTGGGTGCCAGCTGATGTATTTATGGGGTAGTGGCACTGAGGGATGGCACGGCTGCACCAAGCACATGCACATCATTTTGTACGGGGAATCTACTACCAGATGGTCTGCCTGTACCTGTCACACAGCCATGGCTGTCACGCCTTTCATCTGATGGGCTCCACTGTGAATTTGCATAATGAGGAGCAGGGGATTGTGGGTATGGCCTGAAACAGAGCGGTTTGCCCAGGCTGTATATACTTTAGGGGTAGGGGCAATGGCTGCGATATAAGATTGCCCATGTGCCACATAAGAGGCCTGGATGTGCACTGCATTCCATGCTGAGAGGGCACTCACTGTGACCATCTCAGGGCTAGGTATCCACATAGTGTTTACAATGACAGGTTGTATATGGTCTTTTTTTCTGGCAGGCTGCTTCCTGAGGCACCTGCTGGGTGTCCTAAGCCAGGGTGTACATGGTTGCTCTGTGTGCTGAGCAGACTCAATTGATGTGTGCATGGCTGAGAAAGTCCTGCGGTGGGGTCTCAAATACATAGTGACTGTGCTTGATATAGTGGAATACTAGTTCCAGATGGTTAAGAGAGCAGCTGTTTTTGGCTTGCTCACTGTGGTCATGGAAGGACAAGCAGTATAATGACAATATTCCCATGCCACCCTAAACAAACTCCACTGCATTTGGCTTCTATATGAACAGCTGCTGCAACCCTGGTCAGTGACATTAGATATTCTCATGGAGTACCTGACCAACAGGAGCAGGACACAGGCCCCATATGTGACAGGCAACTCTGACATGATGCAATTGGGAGACATCCAAATGCCCAACATCACACACCGGCAGTGATGTAGACAGGCAGGCTCCATCTCTAACAGTGCAAACTCTGGGGACCAGGTGCCGTGCATCCCTCCTCACCTTCAGGGTGATAGCTGAAGCCAGTCAGTAGCACAGTTTGCAGCTGTTATGTATCTTTATTATTGAGCGTATTACTGGGCTGATGCAATGGATCACTGCATTCTCCATTTGGTTATCAACTGCAGCATGATGTTCTGCGTATGCAGTGCATTATGGGTTATGGAGGGACTAGATTGTGTCGGCACATATAGCAGACATTGCAGGCAGGGGCCTACAGTCTCTTGGATTCCAGGCATTGCTATGCAGGGCAACCTGGAAATGTAGCCTAATGGTTACAGCACTATCTCTGTTATCAAGGAACATGGGTTTGATTCCCACTTCTTCTCTGTGTGCTAGCCATAATTTTAATGCCTGGAATAGTCCGGTGTTAGCTGTGACTGACCGACTCTCATTCTTATGCTTTGTTCTGTGTTCCACCCACAATTTGGGTCTGCGAACATGCATTTTGCCAGCATGCCATTCTGAGTGCATGGCTTTATTGGTTCTGCCGCAGGGGGTCAGATATGTTCACCCTACAGATGTCTGGCACCTGACTGGAGGCATACTCTAGTGGTTAGGACACTGACTTGGGAACCAGCAACTGGGGTTTGATACCCACTAGTGCTCCTTGTGTGCATGGTGTGAACATTTTAGTGAGGTTTCTTATGTATGGCATAGCCTTCATAGAATGATCTCTATTCCTGTGACCTTGGGAAGGTCACTTACACCTCCATTGTCTCAGCAGATTACAGGTCCTCACAGTCCCTGTTGTTTTCATACATTATCAGGTTTTGGGTATAATGTACACTACTGTGACTGCACTGTTACAGTGGTATAATAACTGGCAGTGAAATACAAACAGAAATATAACCTCCTTGAGACATATGAGTCAGGTATTCCATCATGACTGTGACTGTACATCTCTGAGGACATGTGGACACATCCTACTCTTTGGATGGCCACCTGCAGGGATCTTCACACATCCTTACGTGGCCCATTTGGCCAGTATAAGCGACTCCTTATCAGGTGTGGTATACACATTTGTCAGGGGAGTTGAATAGTGGTTGGGAGGCTAGGGCAGGTATACAAACAACATGTCTGGTATCAGGCCTTCTATGTGGTACTGGCACACATTTTTCCCCACACAGTCCAAGTGCATTGGGGATGGAACCTCTGGTACATCAGTGCTGCATGCCTATACCACACTGTCATCTACCGCCATCCTTCCCTCAGCCATCCATCAGCCTCTGCTGGCTATCTGCAGTCGTATATTCTCCTGCTTGCTGCTACACCATGGCTCACTCAGGTATTCTTTCCCTTATTTCCAATTTCATGCAAGCCTCTCCTTTGCCTGATCTGCACGTCACCACTCCTGCTCTGTCATCCTTTTCATGCACTCGTCCGGCGGTTCTGACTCCGCTGGGGGGCATGTCTTCCTCATCCTATGCCACTCACTGACATTCTGGCATTTTACATGGGCACACCCCAGTGCATCCGTACATCTGCCTTACACATGCTCTCCCCAGGGCCGGATTTACCTTGAGTGAGGCCCTACGCCAACAAAAATTGTGGGCCCCCAGAAAAGATAAAAACGAGCACGCCGGATCAGCTGCGCGCTGTTGGTCCTGACGTCATAATTAAACTGGGAATCCCAAAAGCCAAACTTGGAATGTACAACACTGTAGAAATAAACTATACATTAATTTGCTCTTGTACTAAAAGCGCAGACGTTAATGATGCACATTTACCAGAGCTGACATATTCCAATTAATAAATTCAAAATAAAGAGATATTTTTCTACCTTTTGTGCATTTTTTTTTCAGCTGCAATTGCTCCAGCCACTTTCTTCTGGTTTCTTTGTGTCAGCCCACCTCCAGTCTTAACCCCCCCCCAGCCCATTTCCAGTCCCAGCCCCCCCCCCCATCGGCTCAAGTAAACTTTAATAAAAAAAATAAAACGCTGGCTGCTGCCGCTGCCACTGCAACAGCATGGACTGTCCCGCGGGGCCCCCTCTGCCCAGCTGAATCCCTCCCTAGCATGGACTGTCCCGCGGGGCCCCCGCTGCCCGGCTGAATCCCTCCCTCCCTCCCTCCGCGACGGCTGAGCCCCTCTGTGCCGGCTTTGAGAGGCGCGAAGGGAGAGTGTCTCCCTCGCGTCTCTGTTAAGCCCGCAGGGGCAGATGGGAAACGTTTAAAGGGTCAGCGCCAATCTGCTGGTGGTCAGGGAGCTGTGCTGTTTGCCACTGGAAGAGGAAGCGTCCAGGTGGCAGTTGCCTATGCAGCAGTCCAGGATGTGCCTATCTAGGCCTCCATCCCCGGCTAGCCAGCCTTACCTCTCTCTGCTCCGTGCCAGGAAGGAAAGGAATCCAGGGAATGGGCTAAGAAGGCCCAAGCGGCTGCCCCCCGGCACCCGTGACGAAGCTGGCTTCTCTCCCACGACACAGGAGTCCTGAATATGGAAGCCCCGCGGCAGTTCAAGACGTGCCTAACAAGGCCTCCGTCTCTGGCCCCCGCTAAAAAGCTGCTCCGGATACCTTCCATTCACGCGGGAGGACATGTGGGCATCATCCTTGCTCCTCCAGGCTATCAACCTGCATCTAGGAAGCAGAACGAGTATGGCAAAGCACCCTCTCTGCTTCCCCAGCAGGCACACGTGGGGACCCTCTTGGAGGCGGCCATCTTGTGCCCAGCATTCCTTCTGCCCCCGCTGTTTCCATTGGCTGGACGGCCCTGACTGAGCACCCCCCAGCGAGTATCGGCTCAGGTGCAGGCTGCCCCTCCTACTCTGATTGGACCGTCCATGGGCCCCACCCTGCGAGCCGCGATTGGCTCCTGCTTCGGTACCGCCCCACAGCTTGGGCACCGCCCCGCGAGCCGCGATTGGCTCCTGCTTCGATACTGCCCCACAGCTTGGGCACCGCCCCGCAAGCCGCGATTGGCTCCAACTCCCAAAGGACAGCCCACTACTCCCCTCTGAGTCGGCACCGACGAAGGAGTTCTCTTCAGCGCCGACGCTGGTCCCGATCTCGGGGCAGCCCTCCGCGCCGGCACAGTTCCAGCTCCCGGGGCAGCACTCCGCGCCGACACAGTTCCGGCTCCCGGGGCAGCTCTCTTTTATTTAATTTTAAAAAAGCTAACACTTTGTTTAATTTTTGTGGGCCCTTGCCAGCTGTGGGCCCTACGCCACGGCGTAACTGGCGTATAGGTAAATCCGGCCCTGGCTCTCCCCACTTGCTGGTTGCCACTTTGGATGCCCATGGATTTGACAGGTCCACAGCTTCCATCTCTCCTTCCATCCAGTACCATTACATTGACTTTTGCTGGGGCTCCCTAATCCAGCATTACAGTGACAGCTGTTTTTGGGCATTAGGGTGCATGCTTGCCACCTTAACGCCCTCTGTCCAGTTAACACATAAGAACATAAGATATGCCATACTGGGTCAGACCAAGGTCCATCAAGCCCAGTATCCTGTTTCCAACAGTGGCCAATCTAGGTCATACGTACCTAGCAGTTTCCCCAAAAGACACAGGTTCTGCAATGCTTGTACTGGGTCAAGCACTGATATCCTGGGTCCCTTCTTAATAATGGTTTATGGACCTTTCCTCCAGGAACTTGTCCAAACCTTTTTTAAACCCAGCTACACTAACAGCCTTTACTACATCCTCCGGTAACAAATTCCAGAGTTTGATTACACGTTGAGTGAAAAAATATTTTCTTTTATTAGTCTTAAATAGTTTACCCTGTAGCTTCATTGCATGTCTCCTAGTCTTTCTATATTCTGATAACGTAAACAATCGATCTACGTTTACCCGTTCTACTCCGTTCATTAATTTATAGACTTCTATCATATCGCCCCTCAGGCGTCTCTTTTCCAGGTTAAAGAGCCCTAACCTTTTTAGCCTTTCTTCATAGGAGTATCTTTCCATCCCCTTTACCATTTTGGTGTCTCTTCTCTGAGCCTTTTCTAATAACGCTATATCCTTTTTAAGATACGGCGACCAGAATTGCACACAATATTCAAGGTGCGGTCTCACCATGGAACGGTATAGAGGCATTATAATATCTTTTGTTTTATTTTCCATTCCTTTCCTTATGATACCTAGCTATGATTCTATTTGCTCTCTTGGCTGCCGTTGCACACTGGGCCGAGGGTTTTAACATGGTATCCACAATGACGACTAAATCTTTTTCTTGGGTGGTGGTTCCTAATGTGGAACCTTGCATTGTGTAACCATAGTTTGGGTTGTTCTTCCCTAGGTGCATAACTTTGCACTTGTCCACATTAAATTTCATCTGCCATTTTGATGCCAAGTCTTCCAATTTATCAAGATCCTCTTGCAATTTTCCACAATCCTCTTGGGTTTTAACAACTTTAAATAGTTTTGTGTCATCTGCAAATTTGATAACCTCACTCGTTATTCCACTTTCCAGGTCATTTATGAATATATCAAAAAGCAGCGGATCCAGCACAGATCCCTGGGGTACACCACTATTCACCTTTCTCCATTGGGAAAATTGGCCATTTAGCCCTACCCTCTGCTTTCTATCTTTTAACCAGTTCCTGATCCACAGTAGTACACTGCCTCCTATCCCATGACTCTTTAGTTTTGCCAAAAGTCTGTGATGAGGGACCTTGTCAAAGGCTTTCTGAAAGTCCAGATACACAATATCAACCGACTCACCTTTGTCCACCTGTTTATTCACACTTTCAAAAAAACATAACAGATTAGTAAGACAAGATCTTCCCTGTCTAAAGCCATGTTGGCTGTCTCCCATTAGGCCATGACTATCTACATGCTGAGTAATTTAATTTTTTATGATGGTTTCTACCAATTTTTCCCGGTACTGACGTGAAGCTCACCGGTCTGTAGTTTCCCGGATCACCCCTGGAACCCTTTTTAAAAATTGGTGTTACATTGGCGATCCTCCAATCTTCAGGTATTACAGATGATTTTAATGATAGTTCACAGATTACTAATAGCAGGTCTGCAATCTCATATTTCAGTTCTTTCAACACCCTTGGATGTATACCATCCGGCCCAGGTGATTTGCTACTCTTCAGTTTATCTAATAGTTGTAATACATCTTCTCGATGTATCGATATTTCCTTCAATTCTTCCGCACCTTTAAATACCACTTCGGTCATGGGTAACATCCCTACATCTTCCTCAGTAAAGACTGATGCAAAGAATTCATTCAGTCTCTCCGCTATCGCCTTGTCGCCTCTTAGTGCCCCTTTAACTCCTCTATCATCTAATGGACCAACTGACTCTCTCACAGGTTTTTTGCTACGAATGTACTTGAAAAAAATCTTTATTTCGCATTTTTGCTTCCGCAGCAAGCTTCTTCTCAAATTCTCCCTTTGCCTGCCTTATCAATGCCTTGCATTTGACCTGCCAGTGCTTGTGCTGTTTCCAGGTTTCGTCATTTGGCTCTTTTTTCCATTTCCTGAAAGATGCTTTTTTGGCAACAACAGCCTCTCTGACCTCACCTTTAAACCATGCTGGCAGTTTTTTGGACTTCCTTCCACTTTTCTTAAAGCATGGAATACAGCTGGTCTGGGCTTCCAAGATAGTATTTTTCAACAACACCCAAGCTTGATGTAAGTCTTTAACCTTTGCAACTGCTCCATTTAGTTTTTTCTTAACTGTTTTCCTCATTTTATCATAGTCTCCCTTTCGAAAGTTAAAAAGTAGTACTGTGGATTTCCTTACTATCCCTCCTCCACTAATTAAATCAAAGGCAATCGTGCTATGATCACTATTGCTAAGTGGCCCCAACACCCTTATCTCTTGCACTAGATCTGGT
Organism: Ichthyophis bannanicus; assembly: GCA_033557465.1. NCBI lineage: Eukaryota > Metazoa > Chordata > Amphibia > Gymnophiona > Ichthyophiidae > Ichthyophis > Ichthyophis bannanicus. The sequence continues at coordinate 1,029,664,805 of CM066033.1, read as the reverse complement.
GTTCCACTAAAGACTAGGTCTAATATGGCTTCCCCTCTGGTCGGTTCATGAACCAGCTGCTCCAAGAAGTAGTCATTTATGTCATCTAGGAACTTTATCTCCCTAGCATGTCCTGCCATGACACTGACCCAGTCGATACCGGGGTAATTGAAATCACCCATTATTATTACCGCGCTGTAACTTTTGTTAGCTTCCTTGATTTCTTTGAGCATTTCATCATCCATTTGTTCATTCTGGCCAGGCGGTCGATAGTACACCCCCACTGCCATCGCCTTCCCCTTTTTACATGGAATTTCAATCCATAGAGATTTTACAGCAAATTTAGTTTCCTGCAAAACTTTAATCCTTTCTGACTCAATGCCCTCTCTAACATAGAGCGCAACCCCTCCACCAATTTGATCAGCTCTATCATTACAACATAGTTTGTACCCAGGTATCACAGCGTCCCACTGGTTGTCCTTCTTTCACCATGTCTCTGATATTCCAATCATATCTAACCTCTCATTTAGTGCTATATATTCTAACTCTCCCATCTTATTTTTTAGACTTCTAGCATTTGCATACAAGCATTTTAGAGACTGTATTTTATTCATATTCATTTGGCTATTGGTAGTCATGGGTAATTTGGGATCTTTAAGCTCTGTCTGCTCCATACTCGAGGGCATTTGGGCTACTTTACTCTTTTTTTGAACCTCTCTGCTTTTGGTAGTATCCTTCAAGGATACATTCTTCTGAACCATCCGCTCTTGGGCGGCTGTCGGCTATCCCCTATTATCTAGTTTAAAAGCTGCTCTATCTCCTTTTTAAAGGTTAATGCCAGCAGCCTGGTTCCATCCCGGTTAAGGTGAAGCCCATCCCTACAGAAGAGCCCCTCCTTTCCCCAGAATGTTCCCCAGTTCCTAACAAATCCAAACCCCTCATCTCTGCACCATTGTCTGATCCATGCATTGAGACTCCGGAGCTCTGCCTGCCTTTTGGGTCCTGCACGTGGAACGGGAAGCATTTCAGAGAATGCTTCCCTGGAAGTTCTGGATTTCAACTTCCTACCTAAAAGCCTAAATTTAGCCTCCAGAACCTCCCTAACACATTTTCCTATGTCATTGGTACCGACATGTACCAAGACAGCAGGCTCCTCCCAAGCACTATCTAAGACCTTATCTAAGTGTCGCGTGAGGTCTGCTACCTTCGCACCAGGCAGGCATGTTACCGGGCGATCCTCATGTCCATCAGCCACCCAGCTATCTACAAGCCTAATGATCGAATCACCAACTATAACGGCTGTCCTAACCCTTCCCTCATGGGCACATGGCCCTGGAGAAACTTCCTCGGTGCGAGAGGGTTTTACATCACCTGGAGGAAAGGTCCTAGTAACAGGATTACTTCCTGCAACACCAGGGTGATGCTCTCCTGTCATGTGACCTCTCTCCTCCATGGCAACAGGGATACTGCCAGACTGGAGGTGGGACTTCAGGACTATATCCCTGTAGGTCTCGTCTATGTACTTCTCTTATGTTTTCCAAGTCTGCTACTCTAGCCTCTAGAGAACGAACTCGTTCCCTGAGAGCAAAGAGCTCCTTGCACCTAGTGCACACGTAAGACCTCTCACCAACTCGGAGAAAATCATACATGTGACACTGAATGCAAAAGACTGGAAAGCCCCCATCTCGCTGCTGGACTGCTGTCTGCATCCTAGTTTTAAGTTTTTGTTTAGATCTTTAAGTTCTTTACTTACTAAGGGTTGCTATGGATATTTATACCAATAAAACTGTACCTAATACGTTTAATATGCCTTGTTCACCTGAAGCTTAATTAATCTCAGGTCCTTAGCGTATGACTGATTTGGGTAACGAGTTTCACCTGAGAGCACCTCCTGTCTTAAGAAGTGTAAGTACCTATAAAGCTACGATTATCCCAGGGTTGGGTGGGTGTGGGGAGGGAGGGAGGGAAATAACACTTATTAAAAGAGGGCTGCTACACAGTACCCTGTCCTGTGCTGCTGAGGTAAGCTATATTCTTATTTGATTTACATTATAGTTCTTTGCTGCTGCTAGGCTCTAACTTATTATGAAATTTAATCTTCAAGCTCTCTGCTGGGTTCTAAATTTAACCAGAATGCTCTCTTCTGTGTTTTAAATTTAAACTAAAAGTACTTTGCTGATGCTAGGCCCTGAATGACTATTAAATTAAAACTATAAGCTCTCTGCTGGGTATGAAATATAACCAGAAAGTTCTCTTCTGTGTTTTAAATTTAAACTTAAACTGCTGCTACTAGGCCCTGACTGATTTAACAAAAAATAGTGGGTTCACAGATTAAATAGCTTTAATAGAAAGAATTCCTTTCAGAAAATTACCATAAGTATATACTCACAATTGCAGATCTCTCTCCAGAAGTAACAGTCCCCTTTTCTAGTCCTTCAAGACTGAGGATCACAGAGCTCTGGTTGAGCTATTTATGCCTGTGCTGCTGAGGTAAGCTGTGACTTACTTCCTGGATGATTAACAATCCTTGCTTGGATAGAAGGAGTCTTTCAAAATGACCTTTTGAACTGCCACCTGGTGTTAACACCTATTGAAAAGGTTTCACAGGTCTCTTGCCCCCTAAGTAGAAGGCCTCTTTGTAAAGGTCTCTAGATGACTTTATTTGCTGCTCAAAGAGTACTGACCCTGTTTTGCCTTTTGTGCTAATCTATATTCTTATTATAGCTCTTTGCTGCTGCTAGGCTCTAACTTATTATGAAATTTAAACTACAAGCTCACTGCTGGGTTCTAAATTTAACCAGAAAGCTCTCTTCTGTGTTTTAAATTTAAACTAAAAGTACTTTGCTGTTGCTAGGCCCTGAGTGACTATTAAATTTAAACTACAGCTCTCTGCTGGGTTCCAAATTTAACCAGAAAGCTCTCTTCTTTGTTTTAAATTTAAACTAAAAGTACTTTGCTGATACTAGGCCCTGAGTGACTATTAAATTAAAACTACAAGCTCTCTGCTGGGTATGAAATGTAACCAGAAAGTTCTTTTCTGTGTTTTAAATTTAAACTTAAACTGCTGCTACTAGGCCCTGACTGATTTAACAAAAAATAGTGGGTTCACAGATTAAATAGCTTTAATAGAAAGAATTCCTTTCAGAAAATTCCCATAAGTATATACTCACAATTGCAGATCTCTCTCCAGAAGTAACAGTCCCCTTTTCTAGTCCTTCAACACATGTTAAGCGGGCCATTGTGCCCTTAACAGAATACTTCCTACCCATCTAGAGCCTTTTTCTCATGGAAGACCCCATAGCACTGCCGTTAATGCTCGATAGCCCCTGCTACCTTAATGCACTTTAGTAAACATACCCCTAAATTTCATCTCCCATTTGAATGTCCAGTCTTCTAATTTATGAAGGTCCTCTTGCAAATTTTCACCATCCTCTTGGGTTTTAAGAACTTTGAATAATTTTGTGTCATCTGCAAATCTGATTACCTCACTTGTTCCCATTTCCAGGTCATTTATGAATATGTTAAAAAGCAGCGGACCCAGCACAGATCCCTGGGGTATTCCACTATTCACCTTTCTCCATTGGGAAAATTGGCCATTTAGCCCTACCCTCTGCTTTCTATCTTTTAACCATTTCCTGATCCACCATAGTACACTGCCTCCTATCCCAAGACTTTAATTTAGCCAAGAGTCACTCATGAGGGACCTTTCCAAAGGCTTCTTATTGTTACACATAGTGCCAAAATCCAAATGCATTCATAGTCACTTTATCTACCACCCAAAAAAATATTAAAAGTGCTTTACTCCCAGTGGGTTAAAGTTATTGCAGTATTATTCAAACAATAACGCAAAATAAATAATACATTTAAAAATGCAATAGCACTTCCAAAATGATGTCAATCCAACCTTTTTTTGATTTTTGAATTAGAAATGATTGTAACAGCTTTGTCATATCATGGATTAAATCTACTGGCCGGGCTTGTACATAGCATTCAGAGTATTAATTAGTAAAAGCTTCCAATTAATTAATTTTGGTGGAAAGATTTCCAGATGAAGCGCATGGCATATGTACAGTAATGACAATAATACTGAAGCTCTCTCTGAAGGGGCATGGGGAAATAGAGATAGAGAAAATCAAACTATGAAAGCATCGTTACATGTCTATGTTACTTTATCAAAAAGAAAAGACATTTATATTCCATTACATTTTTAGCACCTTTTTACTTTTCAGTTAACTACAGAGGAGTGACTGGGCAAGCTCGTCCAATGTGCGGCCCACTTCTGATTTTTAGAAAAAATAATGTTCTAACCTAACTAGCATGTGATTTTTAAAGCATTGCAGGTAAGTGAGACATTCAACACCTCTGTAGAAATGGGTAAAAGGGGCAACATCTGGAAAGCGGTGGGTATAAATGCCCGTAGCATGGGAAATAAGATCCCAGATATTGAGGGTTTAATGGAAGAGGCTGACTTGGATTTAGTGGGGTAATGGAGACATGGTTCACGGACAACCATAACTGGGATGTAATTATACCGGTCTATAACTTATTCAGGAAGGACAGGGTAGGAAGAAGGGGAGGTAGAGTGGCACAATATGTGTCTCATCATATGCCCACTTGTATAAGCACCAATACAAAATAATCCTACCATATTTCATGCCCCTACTGCTTCATAAGATCATTGTAATATAAGTTCTAATGTTATATTATTCCTGCATTTTCCCTCTTCCCTTGCTATTTGCTGTTCTACATTAATAAGTTTGTCTGTATAATTACACGTTAAATTGTTCAATGTAAACTGTTCCTTATGTTTCATGTAAACCATTTTTCCTGGTAGAAAGATGATATATTAAAACCAGTTAAATAAATAAATAAATGCATAAATAAATATGTAAAAAAATAATATTAAAGCTATAGAATTGCAAGGCTCAAAAGAAAGAGAAGACATACTGTGGGTTAAACTAGAAAGAGGGAAAGGGAAATCCATTTGCATAGGACTTATATACAGATCCCTCTCACAGGGAGCAGAAGTGGATGATTTAAAAGAAGACATACGCAATATTGCCATGAAAGGAGATGTGCTACTGATAGGTGATTTCAATATGCCGGATGTGGATTGGCACATCCCTGCTGCAGTCTCAACTAAAAGTAAGGAGATCCTGGATTCTCGACAGGGAGAACTATTCAAACAATTGGTAACAGAACCCACATGTGATGGGGCCATACTGGACTTAGTGCTTACCAATGGGGAAAGTGTTTCTGATGTTATAATGGGTGATCCTCTCAAATCCAATGATCCTTGTTTTATTCCCCTGTTACCTGTAACTTGGACAAGTTCTCTAAATCTGAGTGTATTTTGTTTAATGTAAACCGCACTGATGTCAAATAGCGCGGTATATAAGAGATGTTAAATAAATAAATAAATAAATCACCAGATGGTATGATTCAGTATTGGGACTAGGGCTGATAAAAAATCCATTCAAAAGCGAGGGTCTTAGACTTTAGGAAAACTAACTTTGCCAAGTTGGGACAAACCTCAAAGAGTCTTTAGTGGGATGGGAACAGCTGGGGGGATGTAGAAAAACAGTGGGCAAAACTGAAAGAGGATATTTTAAGGGCAACAAACCTTTTTGTTAGAGAGGTAAATAAATGTAAAAGGCAAAAGGAGGCAGCTATGGTTCTCAAAGAAGTAGCTGAAAAGGTGAAGAAAAGAGGGAGGTCTTCATGAAATACAAGAAATCACAGAGGAAGACAGGCATCTATATTTGGAAAAACTTAGAGAAGCTAGCAAAGTAGTAAGGAAAGCACAAATACAAAAAGAAGATGAAATAGCCAATGCAATAAAATGCACTGATAAGACATTTTTCAGATATGTTAGTGAGAAGAGGAAGGGCAAAAGTGGTATTGTCAGACTCAAGGGTGAAGGGGAGGAATATGCAGAAACTGATGAGGATAAAGCAGAATTGCTTAACAAATATTTCTGTTCTGTGTTCACAGATGAAGGGCCAGGAGCAGGTCCTCAGCTAAGACCCACACATAGGAACTGAAACGATGGGGGTTCTTGAATGATTTTCAGAAGACTGTGTTCATGAGGAACTAGCTAAACTGAAGATAGACAGAGCAATTGCCCAGATGGGATACATCCAAGAATACTGAGGGAACTTGGGGACTTTCTAGCAGGTCCACTGTCTGACCTTTTCAATGCCTCTTTGGTGCCAGAGGACTGGAGAAAGGCACACGTGGTCCCTTTACACAAAAGTGAGATGTAAGGATGACATTGAGAACTACAGGCCGGTTAATCTAACCTCTGTGGTTGGTAAATTATTGGAAAGGCTACTAAAAGAGAGAAAAGTGAGGTTTCTGGAGTCCAATTGATTGCGGGATCTGAGGCAGCATGGATTCACCAGAGGAAGGACTTGTTAGACAAATCTGATTTATTTCTTCGACTGGGTAACCAGGGAGTTGGAGCGAGGGAGAGCCCTTGATGTGTGTACTTAGATTTCAGTAAAGCCTTGGACACTGTTCCACACATGCGACTTATAAACAAACTGAGAACCCAAGGAATGGACCCTGAAAATTACTGATTGGGTTAGAAATTGGTTGAATGGGAGGCGATAAAGGGTTCAGGTAAATGGAGCTCACTCTGTGGAGAAGGAGGTTACCAGTGGTGTGCCGCAGGAATCTGTTCTTGGTCTGATTCTTTTTAACATCTTTGTTACTGATATTGCGGAAGGGTTGTCGGGTAAGGTTTGCTTATTTGCAGATGATACCACAATCTGCTGTAGAGTAGACACTCAGGAAGGAGTAGATAACATGAGGAGAGATCTAGCTAAACTTGAAGAAAGGTCTAGAATTTTGCAGCTGAAATTTAATGCTAAAAAATGCAGGGCCATGCACTTGGGCTGCAAAAACCAAAGGGGAGGTACAGTGTAGGGGGTGTGGTACTTCTGTCCATGAAAGAAGAGTGGGACCTTGGTGTAATTGTGTCTGACAATCTTAAAGTAGCTAAACAGGTAAAAAAGGCGACTGCAAAAGCCAGAAGGATGCTTGAGAGTATAGGGAGAGGAATGACCGCAGAAAAAAGGAGGTGATAGTGCCTCTGTATAAGTCTCTGGTGTGACCTCATTTGGAGTATTGTATACAATTCTGGAGATCGCACCTTCAAAAGGATATAAGCAGACTGGAGTCGGTGCAGAGGGTGGCTACTATAATGGTTAGTGGTCTTCGTTATGAGTCATATGAAGATAGATTTAAAGATCTTAATATGTAGAGGAAAGGCGGGATAGAGGAGAGATGATAGAGAGATTTAAATACCTCCATGCATAAATGAACAAGAGGGTCTCTTTCAATTGAAGGCAAGTTCTGCTATGAGGGGACATAGGACGAGAGTGAAAGGGTATACACTCAGGAGTAATATGCGGAAATATTTCTTTATGGAAAGAATGGTAGATGCGTGGAATAGTCTCTCATTGGAGGTAGTAGAGATGAGGACAGTATTGGAATTCAAAAAAGCATGGGACAAACACAGAGGATCTCGAAAAGAAAAAAGAGGACTGTTGTAGTTGATATGGAAGGACAGACTAGATGGGCCATGTTGTCTTTTTCTGCCGTCATGTTTCTCTGTTTCTACTTGGTGGATATGAAGTCATAATTTCAGTAGAGTTCATGTCTGTTCCTCATACATACCCTCACTTGCAAATGGCCTCATGCAAAGGCACACATACAGAATACACACACACACACACAGACACCCAAGATAGATCTGTGTGTGGACACGTGTATCTATGCACAAGAGCTTTCACTTGAGGGTATGTTTGAGGGATGGTGTGCATTTGTGGAAGTGCAGGGGTATATGTCGGTGTAGTAGATAAGCATGTGGCTATGTTTCTATGTTTACTTCTCCAAATTTAACACCCTACTCCTTGACTTTGAAAGTAGAGGTAAAGTTTTGTTTATCACTGGGATGTGTGGTAGATGATATACATGTGTCTGGAAAGCGTATGTCTGTATGTATGGGTTGTGGGGAGTACATCCCATGTTAAAAGAAAGCGTAATAACTCACCTATAGCAGGCATTCTCCGGGAACAACAGAAATACGTCCTCACATATGGGTGACATCACTGATGGAGCATGGGCGGGGATGCTCCCCAGCTTGCATACAAAGCTTTTAGGAGGATCATAGTGCATGCGTCACTATCTTCCTGGCCGAAAGGAGCCATCTTAATAGCTTAATCAAGGTAAAAAAAGAGTCAGCTCCACGGGAGGTGGGAGGGTAGTGAGGACTTATTCCTGCTGTTCTCGGAGAACAGCTGCTACAATTGAATAACTGTGCTTTCTCTGGGATCAAGCAGGATGTAAGTCCTCACATATGGGACTCTCAAGCTACAGGCTAATGAAAAACCCTGTAAAAAGCCCAACAGGGCAACCAGAAAAATGAATCAAGAAAGGCATCATGAGAAAACGCTGGAAGGTTCTGAGAGTCAGCATCCAGCTTTGACATCAACATCAGTATGACTCTACGGTAGCCTGGATGGACAGAAGGACTGGAGGGAGAAGTTGAACTAATTCCCAAACTGGTGCTGGAATACAGCTTGACTGAAGTTGCCGTCATGCCGAGAATCTCTATCCATACAGTAGGGGGCCATGAAGTTGTGGATAGAGGAACACGTCGCAGCCCTACTGATCTCCACCGTGGAGACCGAGTGCAAGTTCACTAGAGAAGCAACTATAGCTTGGACATTATGAGTCGTAACATGTCATTCCAGGCTCAGGCCAGCTTGTGCTACACAAAAGAGATGCAGTCCGCAACCCAGACTGAAAGGGTACACTTGGAGACTGCTATACTCAGCCTACTGGGGTCAAAGGAGACAAAAAGCTAAGAAGAGCGGGGGTGGGCTTTCGTTCTTTCCAGGTAGAAAACCAGTGCTCTCCTACAATCCATAGTATGCACGGAAGCCTCAGCTCTGTTGGCGTGAGGTCTAGGAAAGAAGGTGGGCAACACCACCAACTGATTGAGGTGAAAGGCAGAGACCATCTTAGGGAGAAACGTAGGGTGAGTCCAGAGAACCACTCTATTCTGATGAAATCTCATGTATGGAGGATGCGCCACTAGCGCTTGATGCTCACTAACTCTGCAGAGATGACCGCCACTAGGAAGATGACCTTCCAGGTGAGATATTTGAGTGGGCAGGAACTGAATGCCTCAAAAGGGGCAGAGAGAAGCTGCCTGAGCACCATGTTAAGGTCCCACGCTACAGGCAGGGGCTTAAGTGGAGGCCAAGACAACAAGAGGCCTCTCATGAAATGACTGACAAGGGGGGTATGTAAAAATGGGTTTACTATCCACCCGACGATGGTAGACTGTCACTGCACTGAAATGCACTCTTACAGAGTTTGATTTGAGGCCCTGGTTAGACAGGTGGAACAGGTATGTCAATAAAGCCTCTACCGAGCAAGATTAGGGGGGGTCAGTGTCTTCTCTGTGCACCACAGAGAGAATCTACACCACTTAAAGTTGTAGGAGCGCCTAGTGGAGTCCTTTTGCGAAGTCAGGAGGATGTTCTGCACATTGGCCGGTAGGTGGAATTCTGTGAGAAGCATTCACACTGTTAGAGCCAGGGAGCAGAGGTTGGAGTGAAACAGAGTCCTCTTATCCTGAGAGATCAGATCCGGGTCAGAGCCAAGCTGGAATGACTGTCTCCAAGACAGCCTGAGGAGAGGGAACCATGGGTGTCTGGGCCAGTGTGGAGCAATGAGGATCATGGTAGTCTTGTCCTCCTGCAGCTTGATGAGAATCCTGGCCACCAGAGGAATTGGTGGATAGGCATAAAGCAGGTCCTCGCTCCAGTCCAGCAGAAAGGCATTGAGAGCTATCCAACTGCTGCAGGGAACCCTGGAACAGAACTGGGCGTTATCTGACAATGCCAAGAGGTCTATCCTCAGGGTGCTCCACATCTGGAAGATGCAACTGGCAACTTGTCTGTTGAGGGTCCATTCATGGGTTGAAGGAGTCAGCTGAGGCAATCCACTAGGACACTGATCTCCCTCAGCAAGTATACTGCTCGGAGAAGCATGCCATGTGACATAGTGAACTTCCAGAGATACACTGGCTTCCAGCAGAGGAGGTATGAGTCTGTTTTCCCCTGTTTGCTGATGTAGAACATTGCTACCTGATTGTCAGTCTGGATGAGGACAACTTGGTTGGCAAGCTGCTCCCGAAATCCCTGAGGGCATTGGAAATGGCACAGAGCTCCAGAAAGTTGATCTGGTGATGGCTTTCCCCCCCTGTCCAGAGGTACTGTGTGCAGAGACCATTGAGAAGGGCATTAAATGGCAGCACTGCATGCAGAGAGTCCATTGCCTCATCTGTAGGCTGGCTAGTGGAGTGATGTGAACCGTAGAGGCCATGTGGCTGAGAATGCGTTACATCCTACTGGCTGTGGTGAACAGACTCCTATGCAATTCCCTGGATGAGTCAACGAGCTGTTGAGCTTGATCTTCGGGTAGTAGGCCTGAGTCATGGTGATATCTAAGAGGACTCCAATGAACTCTAGGTGCTGATCAGGTTGAAGGTGAGACTTGGGAAGTTGATGAGAGAAGCCTAGATGCTCCAGTAGCTGAATGGTGATCCTTGCGGACTGCTGGTCTTCGTTCGGTGTCAGACCTCTGATTAACCAGTCATCTAGGTAGGGGAAGACAAAACTCCCCAGCATCCGGAGGAAAGCAGCGATCACCGCTAGACACTTTGTGAAGACCCTTGGGGCAGAAGCAAGGCTGAAGGGTGGCACTCGGTACTGATAGTGCTATCTGCTGAGCATGAATCAGAGATACTGCCGATGGAGGGAGTGAATGAGGATATCAGTATACGCATCTTTGGGATCCAAGGTGCACAGTCAATCATCATATTAGAGATATGGCAACAAGGTTCCCAGAGAGATCATCTTGAACTTTTCCCTCAGTAGGAACAGGTTGAGGTTTCAAAGATCCAAAATGGGCCTGTCTTTTCGGGAACCAGAAAATAATGGGAGTAGAACCCCTTTCTGATCTGAGAAGGAGGGACAAGTTCAACAGCCAGATCGGCCAAGAGAGCCTGGATCTCCTTCTTGAGGAGTTCCTGGTGAGAAGGATCGAAGGGATACTCTCCTGGGAAGAAGGATGGAGGAAGTTGATCGAAGTACAAAGGGTACCCATCCCAGAATATCTTGAGGGCCCAGGAGTCTGATGTTATTGCTACCTGTGGGAGAAATGAATCAATCTTCCTCCCACCTGAGGTGGAACCGAGTCTGGAATGGGAAGGGACAGCATGTTCCTTAGGAAGGAGTCTAAATCCTCCTCTAGGCTTTGATTGTGGCACAGGCTGAGACTTTTGGTGCTTGGGGCAGGCTGCCGACGCTGGCCCTGAACCTTCTGCTGCTGCCTCTGCTGAGAGCCATGATAGGGTTGATACAGCAGGTAGACCACATATTTTTTTCTCTTCTTGGGGTTGAAAGATTTCTTTCCTGGTGACTTCTTCTTAGAGGGATCCCCTGTGTTGCGGGAAAGATGGTTCATGGTCAACTGCTCACGTTCAAGCTCTCCGTCCTTGTCCTCCATTGGCTTGCCGAAGAGATTTTTGCCCCGGCAGGGGACATCCGCCAGGTTGTCCTGCACTCACTGTTCTAAATCAGAAGACTGCAGCAAAGCTAGATGGCGAGCCCCGATGCCCACTGTGGATACCCGGGCCACCGACTCAAACCCATCAAAGGTCGATGGGGTCATAGTCAAATATACAAGAGACAGTCCCTGCTCATCAGAGTCTTGCTCATCAGAGCTTACAATCTAGTTGCAACAATACAGGCAATACAGGCAAAAGTCAAATCGGTGCAGGCCCAGTATGAACTTTACAATTCGGCTATGAAAATTAATTAATGGGGGTTAGGTTGAGATGAGGATAGAAGTCAGGATCTGAATGAGACAGTGAAGAGGTGGGTCTTCAACCTGGATTTGAAGAGGGCCAGGGAGGATGCCTGGTGTATAGGCAGAGGTAGGCTGTTCCAGGCGTATGGTGCAGCAAGGTGAAAGGAGCGAAGTTGGGAGTTAGCGGTGCGAGTGAAAGGCCTAGATAGAAGTAATTTGCTAGTGGAACGAAGTTCCCGAGAGGGGGCATAGGGAGAGATAAGAGATGAGAGGTAATGAGGGGCCGTAGACTGAATGCATTTGTAGGTCAGTAGGAGAAGTTTGAATTGGATGCAGAATTGGACAGGGAGCCAGTGAAGCAACTTGAGAAGAGGAGTAATGTGGGCATGGTGAGGCTGGTGGAAGATTAGTCGAGCCGTGTGATTTTGTATAGATTGAAGGGGAAGGAGATGGCTCACGGGGAGACCAGCAAGGAGCAGGTTGCCGTAGTCGAGAAGAGAGATTAAGGAGTGGACAAACGTTTTGGTAGTATGTTCAGGATGGAAGGGGTGGATTTTGCTGATGTTGTAGAGAAAGAAGCGGCAGGTCTTAGCTACGAGTTGAATATGTGCGGAGAAGGAGAGGGAGGTGTCAAAGATAACCCCCAGGTTGCGGGCTGAGGGAACAGGGAGGATAGTGGATCCATTCACAGAGACTGAAAAAGGGGGAAGAGGAGGGGAGGAGTTGGAGGGAAAGACACGGAGTTCAGTCTTGGCCATGTTCAATTTCAATCGGCGATGAGACATCCAGGCAGCGATGTCAGAAAGGCAGGCAGAGATCTTGGTCTGGATTGTTGGAGAGATATTAGGTGTGGAGAGGTAGATTTGGGAGTCATTGGCATAGAGATGGTACTGAAAGCCATGGGAGGAGATGAGCACGCTTGGGTGTAGAGAAAGAAAAGGAGGGGGCCCAAGACGGATCCCTGGAGTACACCAACATTGAGCGGGGTAGGAGAGGAGGAGGAGCCGCCAGAGCATACACTGAAGGAGTGGTGGGAGAGGTAGGAGGAGAACCAGGAAAGTACGGAGTCCTTGAAACCAAGAGAGGAGTGGGTGATGAGGAGAAGATCGTGGTCAACAGTGTCAAAGGCAGTGGAGAGGTCAAGAAGGATGAGGATAGAGTAGAGGCCCTTAGATTTAGCCAGGAATAAGCCATTGGAGACTTTTGTAAGCACTGTTTCAGTGGAGTGTAGGGGGCGGAAGCCAGATTGTAGAGGGTCCAGGAGGGCTTGGGTGGTGAGGAAGTCAAGGCAGTGGCGGTGGACCACTCATTCTAGTAATTTGGATATGAAGGGAAGGATGGAGATGGGACGATAGTTAGGACAGGTAGGATCGAGTGAGGGTTTCTTGAGGAGGGGTGTGACAACAGCATGTTTGAAGTCTGCAGGGACAGTTGCAGTGGAGAGTGAGAGGTTGAGAATATGAGAGATGTAGGGGACAATGGTGGAGGAGATAGGGTGGAGAAGATGGGTGGGAATAGGGTCAGAGGAACAGGTGGTGGGTCTGGAAGAGGAAATAAGTAGTGCGGTTTCCTCTTCAGAGATCGTATGGAAGTAGGAAAGGGTAGTAGCGGACGTATGGGTGGGAGGGGAGAATTGGGGGGGGGGGAGATAGATGAGGAGGTGGGGAATTGGAGGGTGATCTTGTGGATTTTGGTCATGGAAGTAGTCGGCTAGGGTTTGGGCAGAGAGGGAGGGTGGGACCGGGGGAGGAGGCGCCTTGAGGAGAGAATTGAAGGTATTAAAGAGGCGGTGAGGATTAGAGGCAAGGGAGTTGGTTAGATGGATGTAGTATTCTTGTTTGGCAAGTGCTATGGCTGACTGGAAGGAGTCTAGCATGAATTTGAAGTGTAGAAGGTCTTCTGGGGAGCGGGATTTGGACCAAGCACATTCAGCAGATCGGGCACAGTTACGTAGATAGCAGGTTGTGGATGAAAGCCAGGGCTGGGGAACAGATCATCTGACAGGTTGTGGGGTGGGTGGGGCAAGAGTGTCAAAAGCTGAGGATAGTGCAGCATTATAAGAGGATACTGCCTCATTTTTGGACTTGGAGGACATAATGGAGGAGAGAGATGGAGAAATGGTGGAGGAGAGGGTTAGGGGATCAATATTGTGGAGGTTTCTAAATAGGATGGAGGAGATGGGGCGAGGTTGGGATGGCGGGATCTGAAGATTAAAGGTTAATAGGTGATGATCAAATGAGGGGAGGATTGAATTGCGGAAGTTTGAGGGAGAGGAATTAGAGAAGAGTATTAGGTCAAGGCAGTTGCCGTGTAGGTGGGTGGGGGCAGTGGAGCAAAGTTGGAGGTCAAAGGAGGAGGTGAGGGTGAGGAACTTTAAAGCATGGGGATCGGAGAGGTTATCGACGTGAATGTTAAAATCGCCCAGAATAAGAGTGGGAGAAGAGGGATCCAGGAAGATGGAGAGCCAAGAGTCAATGTCGGTGAGGAAGGTCGATTTGGATTTGTCGGGTGGGCGATATATAACAGCTACTCGGAGGGGAAGTGGTGCAGAGAGGTGAAGGGAGTGGACTTCGAAAGAGAGGGAGGAGTGTGACTGAGGCAGCAGGAGGGGTAGGAATTGGCAGGAGGGAGAAAGTAGCAGCACAACACCACCACTGTGACCAGTAGATCGAGGTGTATGGGAGAACTGGTAGCCCCCGCGGCAGAAAGCAGCAATGGATGCGGTATCGTCTGGGAGGAGCCAGGTCTCAGTTAGGGCAAGAAGGTGCAGTGTATTAGAGATAAAGAGATCGTGAATAAAAGGAAGTATGTTGGAGACTGAGCATGCGTTCCAAAGGGAACAAGAGAATGGGAGAGCGGAGGGGGAAAGGAGAGGGATATGGATAAGGTTGGACAGGTTACGTGAGGATTTCTTTCCAGAGAAAGACAGCGGTCTGTGGGGGGCCATTACGTGGCGATCTCTTTCCAGAGTAGTACGGAGATTTAGAGGGGCCAAGGTACAGGTGGGAGTCTCTGAATGTGTGTGTGTGCCCTCCAAGAGGCATGTGGGGGAGGGGAAGTGGGGGTGAATGAAGGGTGAGATTGATGATGTCAGGTAGGTTACACGAGGATGTTTTTTTAGAGTGAGGCGAATCTCTAGAGGGGATGGGGTTGGGGTTGATGTTTCTGGGTGAGTGACTGGAGTATGAGTGATGGGGGGAGGAAGGGGAGAGGAGCGGGATATGGATGAGATTAGTTAAGGTATGTGAGGAACATTTCTTAGAGTGAGAAAGAAATCAAGGGGGGCCAGGGTTGGGGTTGATATTACCTGATGAGAGGCGAAGGAGTAATAGAGAGCAGAGTAAGGCGAAGGCAGTACGACAGAAGCGAGGGTGGGGTTGCCTTAAAGAGAGAGGGGCTGGTTGAATGAGGGGGAGGTCATGATGAAGCTCAAGAGTAGATGCAAGGTTAGAAGCCAGAATGGAGGGAGAGGTGAGGAAGGTAGAGGGAGAGTAAGGGGGAGAGGAGTGAGGGTGCTGGTAGGAGGGGAGGCAGTTGGGGAGTATGAGGAAGAGAAGGATAATGTGATGAGGGGCCATGGAGGAGGGGTAGAGAGGGCTATGCAGCATATGTTATCTACAAACAATGAGGTGGTTATGGATTCTAAGTATGGGGCAATGCAGCAGTTATCTTACAAGCATGCAAGCAGGGAATGGGGTGGGTAGGGAATCTAAGCACTATGCAGTATATGTTGGGTTACAGTGCAGTGGAATGCAATGCAAGCGATGGGTAGCAAGTTCAATGCAAGCGATGGGTAGCAAGTTCAATGCAAGCAATGGGTAACAAGTTCAATGTAAGCGATGGGTAACTAGTTCTAGGCAGGATCTAAGCATGTTCTATGCAAGCAATGGTAGCAAGTTCGGTGGAGGCAATGGGTAGCAAGTTCGATGTGGGTAGTGGGTAGTAGGATCGATGCAGGCAAAGGGTAGTAAGTTCTATACCAGCAATGGGACGCAAGTACAAGCAGTGGGTAGCAGGTTCAATGCAAGCAATGGGTAGTGAGTTTTATGGACGTAAGTTCAAAGCAGAATTAATTGCAGGTAGAGGGGTAGCAATGGCTCTTTAGGCAGCCAGTAGCAGTGGTGGGTGCTTACTTTGTGTGGGAGTTGGTTGGGGTCAGGAAGCGAGGTGGGGAGAGTATTGGTTCAAGCTTAGCTCGTTGTCATTTTTTGGTGATCAGCCAGAGCTAGGTTGATGGCTAGCGCCAGGGCGCCCTAGGTCCTCGCCTAAGAGCCACACCAAAGGGCCCGCCAGGTGCGGCCCGCACCCGATGGCACCCTCATTTAAAGGGCTGCAGGCCCGCGAGCCCCGACGCTGATGGCTGGAGGCGGGCCTCAGCCTCGGGCCTCTGCTCCACCCGGATTGAGCCGGGGAGCTCTCAACCCGTTCATCCAGAAGGATAGCCAAGAAATTGGCGTCACCCGCTAAATCTCTAAGAAACATGTCCATTGAAAGTTGATAGCACTGGATGTGGGCCACCAACATGGAACCCTGGTAGCACTTATATCCACTACCTGCTTGTAGTGAATGTAAACCACTCTGATGCCCTTCAGCCTGGGCGGTATAGTAAGAAATTGCATAAACATAAACATAAAACATAAACTTCCTTCCAATGCCATAGTGAGTCCTAGTCTCCCTGCCTGGAGACACAGAAGAATGGGTCTTAGAGCTTTTGATACTTCTTATGGCCAACTCCATAACCATGAAATTGTGCAGGAGCTGTGGTTTTCCAAATCCAGGGCTATTGTGGACTTGGCACATGGCGTCCAAGCTCCTACTCACCGGGGGCACGGTGAGGTGAGTCTCCCACATGTGTAATAGCAGCCGCTCCAGGATCCAGTGAACAGAGACCAGTAACAGAGACTCAAGGCATTGAAGGCACCAGTTATGGAGGTCCAATATGGAGATGGTCCAGCCACATTAAATAATAGCCTTCTTGGGATGGGAAGGATATTGAAGAATCTCCAACTCCTCCACCCTGGGCTCCTCCTCAGCCTCGATAATAAAGGACAAGGCTTTAGCCATGTCCCTCATAAACTCATGGAAGGGTATATCCTCTGGTGGAGGACCTCCGGTGCTCATACTGTGGAGAGAGGTCTGAGGGGATGTCTTGATGGCACTCTGGCATCAAGGACTCCTCTTCTTCCTCCATTTCCCAGCCATCAGAATTGGAATCAGTAAGGAAATCGAAATACTGACGCGATTCCTCATAGTGTCTCTGGTGGTTGCGATGGAATGACAGGGTCCGGGGCTCCAGACGGTCTGACCCGGAGGCACTTGGGGGAGAAACCCGGGGCACTGATTGAGACTTCAACTGTCTGCCCAAGCTGTCTCCCCTGCTGGAAAGAGTATGGGCCTCTAGGATGGGCTGTAAGAACATAAGAACATAAAATATGTCATACTGGGTCAGACCAAGGTCCATCAAGCCCAGTATTCTGTTTCCAACAGTGGCCAATCTAGGTCATATGTACCTAGCAGTTTCCCCAAGAGACACAAGTTCCGCAATGCTTGTACTGGGTCAAGCATTGATATCTTCGGTCACTTCTTAATAATGGTTTATGGACCTTTCCTCCAGGAACTTGTCCAAACCTTTTTTAAACCCAGCTACACTAACAGCCTTTACTACATCCTCCGGTAACCTCCAAAGATGAGGTCAACGCCATGGACAGGGCTGCCCTTGGCACCAAAGAACCCAAGGGCATCAGGTCTTGGGCAACTTGAGAGGCCAGGAACACAGCCCAGTTGCGCTCAAGGGTCTGCATGTACTCAGCCCGAAGCATGGAGTTTGAAGTGGTGGAAACTGGGGCAGCAACTGCGGTCTCTGGTGACAATTCCCTCGTCAGAGACTCCATGATAGTAACTGTATCAGAAGTCACTCGATGGCCCTCCTGGGCCTTGGGAGGCAAATCCTCCTGCTGGGGCAGTTTAGGAGGCTGCTCCCAGCCATCATCCTTGGAGTCTCGCTGAGGGGTGCTTCGATGCCGGTGTCCATGAGACTTGTCCCGGCTTTCAGCATTGCCCCTCAACTTCAATGGGGCAGAAGTCTGGTCCTTCTGGAGCCGACCTTCATTGAAAGATAGCCACCAGTCTGATGCTCTGTGGCCCTTTGGCTCTGAGTGAGCATGACCTCCATACGAAGCCGAAGCCTCGGTGGAGGCTTTCGAGTGCATTGATGCTGATGTTGAAGGCGGTACTGATGCCGAGGACTCAGAGGACCTGAACAGTGATTCCCACTGTCTTTCTCAATTCTTGAGCCCCTTGCATGTCATCTGCAAGCAGAGAGCACAGGTGGAGGGCTCATGGTTGGTCCCAAGGCATTGAAGGCACCAGTTATGGAGGTCCATTATGGAGATGATCCAGCTACACTGGGAACACTTCTTGAATCCACTAGCCAGCTTTGACATGTTGGGGAAGATGACTTCTGCCAAGTTAAATGACTCCAGCATCCCAGTTGACCAGGGAGGTACGAGAGAAAAAAGCCGTGTGCCAAAAAAAGAAAAAGAAAAGAGAACCTAAGAAAAAATGTGGCGCCGAGTCACCAATGCTCCCGGGAACAGGCAGGAAGACAGGGACGAGTAGACAATCAAAAAAATGTACTGAAAAATGGAAAAACAAACCCTAAGGGGATAAATTGTTTTCTGGAAACAGACAGATGTCTGACAGGCTCTGCAGAAAAAAGAAGACTGACGTAAGATGGCTCCTTTCAGGCGGGAAGATGGACACAAATGTGCAATGGTCCTCCCAAACACTTCCTATGGAAGCTGGGGAGCTATCCCACGTGGTCACACTTATGTGAGGACTTACGTCCTGCTTGGTCCTGGAGAAAGATATTTTGGGTAGATCCATTCTCTAAAAATACTGATCCGGTATAGTAACATAATACATAGTAAATGGTAGATGGAGAGGAAATAGAATACTAGGTATCATAAGGAAAGGAATGGAAAATAAAACAAAGGATATTATAATGCCTCTATACAGCTCGTGATATTGCATAGCTCACAATGTATAGAAAAATGTATTTCACCACACATTGTATTATAGCGCACAATGTAAATAGCTCCACCTAATCAAATACACAACACATCAGACACTCCTAACATGATATACTCCTCACTGCATGTATAACACGACCACTCCTTTTGATAGTTTGCTGTGATACCTCTTTGATTGTAAGATAAGGCGGTATAGAAATACTGTTAAATAAATAAATAAATAAATTAAATTAAATATCGTTCCATGGTGAGACTGCACCTTGAATATTGTGTGCAATTCTGGTCGCTGTATCTTAAAAAGAATATAGCATTATTAGAAAAAGTTCAGAGACGAGCCACCAAAATGGTAAAGGGGATGGAAGGATACCCTTATGAAGAAAGGTTAAAAAGGTTATGGCTCTTTAACCTGGAAAAGAGACGGCTGAGGGGAGATATGATAGAAGTCTATAAATTAACGAACGGAGTGGAACAGGTAAACGTAGATCGATTGTTTACGTTATCAGAATATAGAAAGACTAGGGGATATGCAACGAAGCTACAGGGTAAACTATTTAAGACTAATAAGAGAACATATTTTTTCACTTAACATGTAATCAAACTCTGGAATTTGTTACCGGAGGATGTAGTAAAGGCTGTTAGTGTAGCTGGGTTTAAAAAAGGTTTGGACAAGTTCCTGGAGGAAAGGTCTATAAACCATTATTAAAAAGGGACTCAGGATATCAATGCTTGACCCAATACAAGCATTGTAGAACCTGTGTCTTTTGGGGAAACTGCTAGGTACGTATGACCTAGATTGGCCACTGCTGGAAACAGGATACTGGGCTTGATGGACCTTGGTCTGATCCAGTATGGCATATCTTATGTTCTTATGTAGCAGATAAAATCTGCATGATCTGTCTAGTCTGCCTAGTGAGATAGCAAGAGTTCTACCTGATGCCCCATGCAGGTTAGCTCCATTTGTGCCTTTGTTTAGGATTGTACCTGTTGCTCCATGCAGGTTACCCTCCTCTGTGCATTTGCTTAGGGTTTGCAGGTTACCCATCTCTATATTTTTGATATGTAAAAGTTATTTATGTTTGCTTTGATTCCCTCCTCTTAATAAACCTATGTATCTGTCCCATGCCTTTTTGAATTCCATCACTGTTTTTGTCCCTACCACCTCCACTGGGAGAGCATTCCAGGCATTCACACCCTTTCCCTGAAAAGGTATTTCCTGATAATGCTTTTGAGTTTACCTCCATGCAGCATTTTGTGTCCTCTAGTTCTACAGCTTCCCCGTCTTTTAAAAAGGTTACTTTGTTCATTAATACCCTTTAAGCATTTAAATATTTGTATCATTATTTATTTTATTTTATTTATTTATATACTACCTTATCTTGTAAACAAAGTGGTTTACATAAACAACCATTTTTCATTAAACATGTTTCATTTAACAGGGAGAGGGTATCATATCTTCTCTGTCCTTCCTCTCCTCCAGGGTATAAGTATTTAGGGCTTTAAGTCTCTCCTCATATTTCTTCTGGCATAGGCTCCATAGCATTTTGGTCATCTCCCTCTGAACCATTTCAAGTCTTTTTATATCTTTTACAAGATGTGGTATCCAAAACCGAACACAACAATCCAAGTGTAGTCTACCAGCAACTTGTACAAAGGCATGACTACCTTCTTCCTTTGGCTGGTTATGCTACTGTATACAATAAAGCATTCTTCTG